>JBBPLW010000051.1:0-75228 GCA_038089995.1 Tylopilus balloui | reverse complement strand
ATATCTCCATGGATACTAATTCCAATGATATAATTATTTTTGTAGCAGATAGCCAAGAGCAAGTACTATCTGCCACCTACTTAAACTTTGGCTCTATTTGTTCTTGTTCCTGAGTTATTTAACCAATACTGCTGCCACACTGTGTACCCAGAGGAAGGAAGTCCTCTATCCTTTCTTCAAGATTATCTTTTTCATTAAATTTCCCTGACATCAGCAAATCACTTGTTTTCACACAGTGACACAGTGAGTACAGTGAGTTACATACAGTGAGTACAGACACAAATTATATTGTCTATATAGCAATGAAATTCATTTTTAAACCTATTTTTATGTTACTGTAAAATGGGGGACCTTACTGTGCACTGTGTCACTGTACAGCACTGTACAGTGTGGTACAGTAACTTAGTGTTTTGCTGATGGATGCAATGACACCAGGTTACACTAAGCCTAATAAGGCTTACAAATTGGAAACTATAGATGGTAGACTTAGGCAGTTGAGATATGGTGCATAATAAAAAACAAAACCAACACTTTATTATAAACTTTATGTACTCAAACAAACTCAGAGTCAAACCCTCAAATATGGCCCTCCCAAAAAAACCATACTCCCTTATAACCCATACCTTATGGGCTTTCCCAAGGCATATGGGTTACAAGGGGTTCAATTGTGCTACTTATTGCTGGTGCCAGGAAAATACAAGAAATAAGGCAAATAAAGAAAAGTGATGGCATTCAGCACCATTCTATGTAAGGCTTAGGTTCTGGGAAACCTAGGTGCTTTCACTGGGGTGGCCACGCGTCGCTCACGCCAATACAATCATTTGGCAGGTCACAAAAAATACAAACGAGTCTTTTCCCTTCCTATGACCGCGCTGCGCCAGGCACATTACGACGCTCCCTACGTGGCGCCCGCTCGGGCTGTGCAATGGTTACCTGTACGACGTTGTGCGGTATGTCAAAGTTGAGGGCTTTGAGCATTTCCTATCAAATCAACGGACAGATAAACTGTCTGATCTCAAGCGTGCGAAAGGACGCACAGAAGTGTCATTATCCAGCTCAAGTCCAGTAGCGCTCGTGTCAAGCGCAGAGACCTCGGGGACGTAATTATCCTTCCGCTCGCGCTCCTCCTCCTGGAGCTTGAAAGAGATACCGCGAACTGGGCCACGTTGGATACGTTTCATCAGGTGGGTTGTGAAACCGGAAATTTTGTTCCTCAGACGCTTAGAGGGGACGATCGCCTAGCGGATCAACATGGGGTGTCGAAGGAAGACACAATCGGAGTCAGGGAGAGGAGCCAGGACACAATCAGGGACACTGACGACTTCATCAATGATACGTTTATTGGTGTGGAAGTCAAGAGTGAGGCGTGGATAGCTGGACGGGAAGGACTGAGTTGAGGTTGGACCAGTCGTAGTAGCGACGATGCACTCACTACTTTTCGATGAGCACGCGGGAGGCTCTCTTGGTAGTTTTGGTGCGAACACGACCCTAAAGCACAATCAGCACAGAACGAGCATACCACATACGATCCTACCATGGTGACTGATTGCGTACGTCGAGATCGTTGAACGTATAGGTGTCGTTTGGTTCGATGGGTATCCTTTCGCAAAATTCCGTAATGTGGCTGAATGGTACTATACAGCTAATCACAGCCACCACTTACCCAGCACACTCGCCTCAAGACCAAATTACCCCACCGAACGTCCCACATCTCCTCGGTTATCCTCAGTCAAAATGGTCCGTGTTTCTGTCTTGGTGAGTGTTCCCGATATATATATCCACGATAAGTCACCGACGTTCCGTGCAGAACGACTGCCTTGTGAGTCTATTGAACGCGCGGCTACTGTTAGATTTAGATGGTGCTTCAGAACAACATCGTCAATGCCGAGCGCCGTGGAAAACGCCAGGTGCTAATCCGACCTTCGTCTAAAGTCGTGGTGAAATTCCTCAGTGTGATGCAACGCCATGGCAAGTGTTGCTTTCTGCTGAGGCGCACTGCCCCTCCCCCCCCTACAGGAGACGTTGGTGAATTTACAACTGACGTTGCCATCTCTTTACAGGTTATATCGGTGAATTCGAGATAATCGACGACCACCGTTCCGGAAAGATCGTCATTCAGCTGAACGGCCGACTCAACAAGACGGGGGTGATCTCGCCGCGGTTTAACATTCAGGTGACCCAAATTGAGTCATGGGTTAACTTGCTTCTTCCCGCCCGTGGGTTTGGATACATCATCCTCGTACGTACATCTCAGCAAATGTGATCGACGATGTTCATGGAATGTGGATTTACAGACGACATCGTCTGGTATCTTGGACCATGAGGAAGCTCGTCGGAAGAACGTTGGTGGCAAGATACTTGGGTATGTGTACTAGACCATTGGTCGTACAGTGCCGTGGATATGTAGATTACTTCTTACCCCAAAAAAGCCATTCGTGTGGTATGTGCATGTTTCATGAACTCGTTATCAAGTTCGTACCAGCTCTTTGCCTCAAACAGCACCAGCTATAAGGGTGCGTACTTGCTTTCCGTTTCCAATGGTAACGGCCATGGCATCCAACAGACTTGGGCAGACCCGCGCGGGGCAGAGTCAAGCCAGCGTTTACACAGCCTCGTAACAATTCCTTGGCTTTTTCGAGCCTACCGGTCGCTGTGGCATCTCGATCAAATAGATCCATTCATATTCCGAATTCCAGTAGTTTAATTGCACCTTCGATCGGCGATTCTCTCATTCACGAGATGGTACGCTCGGAGCGAATTCCTGGGCTAGATACACCAAGTCGGACAAAAGGTAGTATTCTGGCCCCTTCAACAGAATCAGTTCATCCACGTCCACGCAACAGATAGACAACCACCGCTTCACACAGGGTCGGTCAATTCGATCAGCTGTATCAGCGGCGTGAGCGACACTTTGACACTATATTAACAATATCAAAATGTACACCAAGGAAACGGAAATCCGGGGTCCATAAAAAACGGCTGTATGAGCCTACCATTTTCAGGCATCCTTGGGGTTAGTAGGAATTTCGAACGTCAACCAATTCATCGGGTTTCACTCGAACGCGCGTCGCCAGCGAAACGCTCGCCTAGGTCACATGAAAAACGCAGGCGTAGCACGTCAGCCGGGATCCTTCCGAGCTACCCTCCGAACTTGTTCCCATGAATGGGGTGACGATCGAAGCATCCGTCACTGCCGTCGAGGTGATTTGACGAGGAACAGATTCTAGCTGAACAATGCAAACGTGTCATCTCATCTATGGTCAGTGCGCAGACGACATGCCGCAGCCATGGTATTATGACAAGTGAATGTACGAGTAAACGACGAGGATTTTGCAAATTTACTTGCCACCTGTGGTACCGAGACCCATCGTGGCCTTGAAGGTATCGTAGATCCACCACTGGAAGCCTAGTCAAGATGTTAGGATAATCAACCGTTGCACGAGTAGACCTATTGTACTTACCAGTCAAAGTACCAATCATGATCACACGAGTACCGAGACCCTTGGTGCAAAGGGCAACTGTACCAGTTTCCGATGCGATCTGACCGATGCCCTTGCCCTTGTTGGCAGGCTTGCCCATAAGCGATACGATCGAATCCGCCGGGTGAGACACGATAGCACAAACTACGCCAGCAAGGTAACCGGAACCGAAGGTGACACCAAGTTGAGTGGTCTTGGAATAGGATTCCTTGGGCTCGGTGAAGACGTGGGTGTAGAACAGTTGAACGATCTTCTCAAAGAAGAAGAACTTGGCCATGGTATAAGGAATCTAATGCATGTGGTTAGTCAGGGCGACACTAGAAAGGCGGGACCACTAACTTGACGTGACCACAGCGGAACAAGGGAGCCAAAGGGATATCGGGTCTCGATCTTGTTTTTTTTCATCTCCTGAAGGGCCGCACCGAAAGCGGTCGGGAACGTACCACTCGGGCTGGTCTGAATCTTGACTTTTGTCATCTCAAAGGGACAGAGAGCGATGTCGGCGAAGACTTCTGCCGATGCAGAGCCAGCCAACCAAATGGCGGGTTTGTACGTTTGGGAGGTCTCCTCGCCAGCCAGGTTCATGTACGCATCCTTGAACACTTCGTAGAGACCATACTTGAACATTCCCTGCAGGGAGTAGCCAATGAGAGTGGGAGCAAAGCCTTTCCAGATACCGTTTTGACCCTCTTCCCGGACAAGAGTGGCGAGACCGGAAGTGAGGCCCTTGTATTTTTCTGGGTTTACCTACCAAAGCTAGTCAAAAAGAAATATCGTCAATTAAAACGGACGTAGCACCTGCATGTTACATTTGGCGACATCGAGCGGCGTGATACCGGCGTGCGTGATGCCACACGCCAGAACACCACCAAGCATGCACTTGGCGTAGTAGGAAGAATCGTGGGGAACTGGGCCGAGGTACCTGGCGGAACATGAGCACCAATGCGAGAACGATGGACAGCAGACGTACCGCGCATCCCACTTGCCAGATGGTGCCAAATGCGACATGGCGAATATTTTAAGAGTCCAAGGTGGTGGTAGTCTAGTCGTGACCAATGGTGAGAAATTTTTCCCGGAACAAACGTGTGCTCCGAGAACAGCCGACCCCGGGTCTCATATCGACGATGCCAGCCGGATCGCCATCTCCACCTCCCAAACTCAATGGCACAACCCCACCATGGCGTCCCATCCGTGCGGGCAATCTCTCACACCGTTCGGAGTTCTCTTTCGATTTGGTGGAGGATGCGCTGGATGCATTCGCACACGGGGAACCAGTCGTAGTCATGGACGACGAGTCCAGAGAAAACGAGGGCGATGTCATCATGTCTGCAAGTAAATGCACGACCGAGGCGATGGCTTGGATCATCAAGCATACAAGGTCTGCTGGTCGGGTATCCCCATCTATTGGCTGACGTCTTCCTAGCGGATATATCTGCATCTCTCTCCCGGGGAGGCGTCTCGAAGAACTCGATATTCCGATGATGGTCCCTGATAACCAAGAAAGGCACCGCACAGCATACACCATCACCGTCGATTACAAGCACGGTGCGTCGTCTGCGCATGGCTCAGAGAGTATACCGTAAACCTGAAACTGGTTAGGCACTACGACGGGCATCTCTGCACATGACCGTTCCCTGACCGTGAGGAAGCTCGTCGATCCTTCCTCCGTCGCTTCGGGTTTCACCAGACCAGGTCATATGGTCCCCCTCCGCGCCCGTGACGGCGGCGTCTTGGAACGCAGAGGTCACACAGAGTGTGGCATCGATCTGTGTATGCTCACAAATCAGCCCAAAGGTGCGGTCTTGTGCGAACTCGTGAATGACGACGAGATGGGTTCCATGGCTCGGCGGGATGATTGTAGAGCCTTCGCCGACCTATGGGGTCTCAAAATGATTAGTGTAGAGATGCTTGCGCAATACAGGAAGTCCATATCTATCCCTTGAATTAAATAGATACCCACTCCTATAGGGTCAACCGCTCAGAATGTTACCAGATAATTCAACTTGCATGGTACCTACATCAATAGAGTCGTCTTCCACTCGCCTTTCAAATATCCCGCCCGAGTATGCCGATTTGAACCTAACTAGTTGTCACCGGTCACGGCGCTCTTTTACTACCGTGAGAGGTCGTCCATGTCGTTGATCCCCCTCGTCCAACTTGAAGCTAACCTGGGACGGAATTGTCGCCGCAATACGGGTGCTACTAGAGACCTTGGCCAAATATATACAAATAAGACTCTCGACTTGCAACACCATCATGGTGTCTCTCGGTCGCTACATCCGAAACATCCGCCGAACGGGCATACAGCAATGGTGGCATCAAATGCAGTACATTGGCGATGCTAAAGCTGGAACTCTCGTCGGAACCGACCAGTCCGTCACCTCTGGCAGTGACCACGCAGTACAACTGATCAGCTTTGCCAGGTTCGGGAACAGATACTTTGAGAACCTGAATCCCGAAGACGAAGTTCCAGGTACGTTCCCAACGCACCCGTACGACTACTCGCAGACCGCTCCTCCACCAGGTCGTCACAGATGGGTCGATTTTGCGCAGCATTACAACAATGCGACACAGGTTCCTCCCGAGTGGCATTCGTGGCTCCAGCACATCCGACACCTCCCACCGACAGAGGACGTGATTATGAAGAACGCTTCACCCCTATGGAAGGCGGTAAGCTCCTCTCTCGCTTTCCGTCGTCGCACCCGAACCCATAGCTTTGATGAAACAGCCGTGGGCAGAAAACTTGACTGGGACACGCGGCGCGTACCGGCCATATAACACGGCCGCGCCAAAAGTCAATGCCTGGCAACCAAGGGTCACCGCTCGGCAATAAGCATAAGAGTGCATAGTGTAGCCGTTATCTCGAATTCTCGATGCTGTTTCCCTCTCGCATCTTGATCACCCTAAATGATACCCGCTTCGGCGGATGACGGCATTTAGCGGTCCTGTAGTGTAGTGGTTATCACTTGGGATTTTGACTTTCTCTTGATCAAGCCCGCTCTGAAGATAAATATTCCCAAAACCCAGGTTCGAACCCTGGCAGGACCTTGACTTTTTATCCCTCTTTTCAAGTATCAGTTTTGTTACCTATTTGTGTTTGACATTGCTGGAGCTATCTCTCAGCATGCAGTGGACTAGAGGTAGGTCTCTCCTGGGTTGGTTTGCCTCTGGCTCCCCAACCAGACTCTAAGCATGCTCAGGCAATATTGAAAAACCAATGATTCATTTCTGCAACATGTGTTGAGTAGAATGTGGAACCTCATATGTGACAGCAGAACACCTAGGACTGATCATATCTGGTTCATGATGCATCTAAAAGAAGGGGTACCCTAGGGGATGTACCCCTAACAAACATGTCAAATTAGTCCCAGAGTCCGGTCTATATCCTAGTATAAAGCAATACTTCCAGGGCAAAATAGCGAGAGAATGAAAAAAAGGAAAGGTGAACGCAGACAAATCATCTCATCTTCATCAATACCCCGATGGCTTCACTCCAGCAGTATCGTACGCCCTAATCACCCTCGTCTGATCCAACCTCCCTGGCCCTTCCGGCGCACCCGCTCCACCCTCGGTCTGACTAAACGCAAACCCGCGATTTCGCCGCATTCGTTGCACCGCCCGTACCTTTTTGATGGCCTTTTGGAACTGCGCTTGTCTCGGACGGTAGTCGGGGATGTTGTACTTTTGAACCTCTTGCGCGATATGATATGACCGCGGGTTGTACGTCCGTCGGTAATACTTCCACGCAAAGTCTCGTGCGAGGCAGACCATGGGTAAGAGCAACAGCATGAAATAAAACACGGCGTCGGTCCACAACCGCGGTACGAGCCCCGCATATTCGGTCGAAAACCCAATGGCGGGCGCGATGGTGGCATACAACGGGAGGAACACCATCGTGAACACAAATGACCCTGGGATGGCAGCGACAGTGTACTTGGTCCACAGGCTGCCGCGTCACGTCATCAGCAAGACCGAAACGGCGAGTCGAGTAAGAGACAGAAACGCACTCGGATATTAATGCAGCCTTGCCAAGCACGGTCAGCAGCACTGCGAGGTACAACGCCGTACCCCAAAACCAGTGGTCTGAACCCCATCCCGTCGACTGCTTCAAATCACCCCAGAACAAAATGATCGAAAATCCAAACAGAATCAGCGAATGATACAGCGCGTTTCCTATCCACAACCAGAACGCCGTCTTGGTAAAAAACACGTTCTTTTGACCGAGCGAATACAGTTGTGGATACCGATCCAGGATGCGTGCCGACACGAACTGGTCAAAGATGCCGATCACGAACGGTGGGAGGACGGTGAATATGACGTTGTAATACGAAATCGTCCAGGATTCGTAGGCGATCTGGCCCGAAAAGTTGTTGAAAAAGGAGTACTACTCGCACGTGGCGGTCGTCAACGGTGATGGCCCCAAATGTCGAGACTGAGGGACGTACCCAAAACTGCGTCATATACAGCGTAATGTTTTTGTAAAACGAATCTACAATCCTCCCACGTTAGCCCAGACACGGTGGATTCGCTCGCTCGTAAGACGTACACAGAATGAGCTTGGACAACCGTTGATAACTCCACGCGCCATGTACCAGAAGCAACTTTTTCAGATAGCGAAATTGCGAGATAGCAATGTCGGCCGAACGTGCTGCTTGGAGACCCTATAAGCGCCAGCCCGAAGGCATGAAAAATATTGGCATCGAATACACCCAAAGCATGGGTAAACCCACCTCGACGCCCGAGATGCCCACCCCGACGTGCGCCGCCTGGATCATGCTCACGTCATTCGCACCGTCGCCGATCGCGAGTAAGATCGACTTTTGGTTCTTTTTGACCAACTTAACCACGAGGGCCTTTTGCAGTGGCGACACTCGACCTGAGACGCGCATCATCAGTGAGCATCCCCCTTAAGACGACTATTATCGAACAAGAACACGACGCACAACAGATGACCGCTTTACACAGCAACGCCAACTCCAAAAACGATTTGGACACCTCCTTTTGGAGCGCAAAGGTCAAACTCTTGCCATCTATCCGTCCGCCACAACCGTGGTGAGTCACTACCATCCCCGGAAAGAAAAAACCAACACACCAATAATCAATGCCAAATCCTCCTGTTCCCCACTGCTCTTCTGATTCCGAATGGCCCCCAACCGCTTCTCAATAAACTCAGCCGTCCCCTGCGCCGTCTCCTCGTTGACGATCACCAAATTCATGCTCTCCCCAATCAAACGACAGCTCATCCCAATGTTGATCGCTGTCTCCTGCCGATCGCCCGTCAAGACCCAGATCTTGATCCCAGCCTCTTGCAGCGTGTGGATCGTGTCGGGCACGCCTTCTTGGAGCTTGTCCTCGATCGCCGTCGCACCGAGCAAAAACATATCTTTTTCGATAAGCTCGGCGGCTTGGTCGAGCGCTTCGCCGCGTCCGTTGATGGTTGCCGCAGCTTGTGAGTAGATGGTAGCCCATTGCGTGTACTCTGCGGGAGGAATGTCACGGTATGCAATGCAAAGCGTGCGGAGGCCATCAGAAGCATACTCCTGAACACCGCCCGTCACGAGTCAGCACGGAACGTAATAACCAGACGGAGGGAATAACCACTCAACGTACTTCGAGATGCGACACCGTCTTTTCGACAAATAGCTGGTGCTTTCCCAACCGTTCGAGGATGACCGTGTCTGCGCCTTTGCAGTATAGCTTAATCTTGCCGTCTGGTGCGCGCACTATCGTCGACATGCGCTTCCGTGTCGAATTAAATTCGCACACGTTCAGAATCTCGTATTCGACCGTCTCTCCTAGGACGTTGACAAACACCGACTTTGGCTTCCGAGTCTGTAATCCCATCCACATATCAACCAATCAGACGAAACACGAACGAAATCCAAGAGGTCTTCACGTACGTGGAACCGGTATCCCAGTAAGTCAGCGCCCTTCACGAGCGCCGCTTCGTCTGGACTGCTCGCTTGATAATTCGTCTTTCCGTCCCTCACCTCTGGAATGACCGTATGGCACACCGCCAAGAGCGACATGAACTCGTACGCGACCTCTCTCTCCCTCAGCACTGCCCCGTCCGATATTGCCATGGCCTCCACTTCAAATGGGTTCTTGGACAGCTTGCTCGATGCGGCAGAGCCCGCGTACGTCGTGGACGACGAGCCCGACGAGGTCCTCGTCCCCTCGAGCACCCGTCTCAGATCGTCAAACGTCCGCCAGCTCTCCTTGACACCCTCCCCGTCCCGCTCCGCGCCCGCCTTCCGACTCTCGTCCACTTCCTCAGCATATACCACCCCACCAATGCTCGCACACTTGAACTCCATCTCGTTCCGCGTCAATGTACCGGTCTTGTCCGAGAAAATGAACTCGATCTGGCCGAGCTCTTCGACGAGGGACGAAGTACGACAGAGGGCGGGCGTGTCGGTGAGGGCATAGTACATGTCGAGGTCCGAGTTGATGAGCGCTGCTTGCTGGTACTTGACGACTTCCATGGTGACGATGAGGGAGATGGGAATGAGGTTGTTATAGAGAATGATGAACGTAAGAATGTCTGTCGTCGTCAAGTTAGTTTAGGTCAATCAAAGGCGAACACGAAAAACCTTCTGCAAATAGCTTGGCTAGTCTTGTCAGGACGAGATTGGATACGAAATAATAAGGCGACGGACCTCTACCCGCAAACGTATTGGATTCAAAGAGGTACCACTGTGAACTGGCGAGGAACCACTGATCCGAGCCGTGAATGGGAGTGCAAAGACGACCTCAGACCACTCACGGTATTAATGCTCGCACCAATGGTGGAGCCCACCGACAAGGCGAGGAGAAATCCAAAGAGGAAGATAATATGTACATTGACCTGCTTCTCTACTGCGGTCCTCTTGATCGGCGCAGCCCTATGATATGCTGGGGTGACGAAAATACGGTGAGAGGAAAACAGTTGCTCACGTTGCGTTCTGCATCAGCTTTGTTTCATGTCCGGTAAACACGGCGATGCCGTATATCCAAGGGGTATTTCGTAGTTGAGCACCACGTAAGAGCATTTGATCTGGACCGAGGGGGATTTGTCGAGGGACGCCTGCGTCAGAGAGGAGCTCCAGAGTTCCTTCATAAGTATACAGGGAGTTGTTGGGTTGTTCTGATCGGAGAGAACCGTGTAGCGAAGCGACGAGGGAGGGTGAAGTGAGCGATGCGGTTGAAGGGGATGCTTGTTTGATTTTCAGGTTGGTTTCGCTAACAGCGCATGAGACATGGGCATGACGGATGGATGGAGGCGTACCCGTCCAGGTTAGAGGTTTCAATGAAACAGAGACCCTCAGGTTCGGATGAGGAGACGAGGACGACATCTGCGGGGATGAACTCGTCTGACTCGATACGGACGATGTCGCCGACATGGATGTCTTTCCATTTTCGTCGTTCAAAGGTGGCTGACGACGCGAGTACCTTTGCGACGCGGGCGTTGAGTTCCGAGTCTGATTGGTGCCGTTTCTACAAATGGGTGAGGGGTAAGAAGAGAGAAGAGAGGGAGGGACTGACGAGGTCTTCTTGGACCTCTTTGAAAGCGGAGGCGAGCAGAACGACGGCGAGAGGAGCGATGGTAGTGTACTGATTTGTGGGGGAGACGTTGGGTATCTGTTGGATGCAGGACGTGAAGAGGAAGAACAGGTTTGCATATTTGGAGAATTGCTCTGTAGGTGCGTGAGAGCGGCAGGACGGGTGAGTGGCGGGAATTTACCCTTGAGGAACTTTGGTAGGAAGGTGACGGGGTTGTACTTGCTGGTGGAGACAAAGTTGTCGCCAAATTCGTCGTTCATGATGGGGTTGTTGAGTGCGATGATACGCTCTCCGGTGGAGGAGACTTGCTTCTCCCATGGCCACTTCCATTTCTTGCGTCTGCGCCTCGTGGGTGTCTCTGGGATTGGCTGTACGCCCGGAAACGACGCGCTGCCCTGGAAAGTGTCATCTGACCATCCGTGCGGTTGGCCTGAGCGGGCGAGAGATAGGGCGGAGTGCCCGATGCCTGCGGGGGTTGCTGCTTCGTGTGCGAGGGGCAGGCCGCTCTCTTGGGAGCGCATCGGAAAGATTTGATTGGGTGTTGGGTCGAGGAGATCGTCGTCGTCGTCAAAGAAGGGGTCCATGTGCGCGGTCGTCGTCGTCGGTGGATATCTGCTGCGGGCTGCGGGGTTGGCGCTGTGCACCAGGCGCGCAAACGACTCATTGGACTCCATCGCTGCCCGTCGTCGTCGTCGTGGGTGGCCGTGTGTTTAAATAAATAACAGGTTATTTTTGTCCTCGTTGCTGACCTCATCGCATTCACGTCATTATTGTCCCTTGTTTGTCTCTCCCCCTCCCTCGTCCTCCCCGTCCCGCTCACACTCGACCGCCATCCCGACGTCGACCGACCCCGCACGACATGTCCGTGAGTCTCTCTCTCCGCCTTTAACCGTCCTGGCCACCCCGTGCGTCCGTTCCAGCCAGTTTCGCGGGCCTGGGCAGGCTGGATGTCGCGGATACAGTGTGGATGTGCTGACACGGCCCGCAGGAATCAAACTTTCAGCGCTTTGTCGAGGTGGGACGAGGTCCGTCGCATTCATAGCCGCTGCCCTCTCACGCTCACCCTTACTAGTCGTCCTCCTCAACGCCGGCCCCTCTGCTGGCAAAATTGCCGTCATCGCCGAAATCATAGACCACAACCGGGTAACTACCACACTCTTCTGCATCCGTCTCGCTCACTCTCCGCCAGGCAATCGTCGACGGCCCCACCACTTCCGTCCCCCGCCAGTCCTTCCCCTACCGCCATATGTCCCTCACCCCGATCCGCTTGACCAAGCTCCCCCGTGGCGCCGGCTCGGGCGTCATCCGCAAGCAACTCGAAAAAGAGGGCACCGTCACCAGATGGGAGAACTCTTCGTGGGCAAAGAAGCGTGCATCCATCCAAAAACGGCGGTCGCTAAACGACTTTGCACGCTTCGAGGTCATGTTGGCGAAAAAGGCGAGAAGGGACGTTGTCCGTAAGGCCCTGGCAAAGGCTGCCAAGGCATGATCAGGCTCCGTCGTACTACTAGGATTACTAGCACCATGTTGTCGATATGACCGACTTGCCTTTTTCGAGCTTGTCTTCCTTGTCTCCACCTCGACAATGCCTGTCGTCCAGTTTGCTCCCTTTGCGTCCGTCGTGCAGCCCGCGTTCTGGCACGAGCTCACACAACTCAAAATCGACGTACTCCGTCTCTCTGACGACTCGCTCGCTCTCACAGCCTCGTATTCCGTCGGTCGATCCATCAGAGATCGCGAAACCGGCCAGGACGTCGCTCTAGGATGCAATCTATCGCTCGGTGCTGGCGCGTTCGACAAGGGTCCGACGTACGTGCACATCGCCCGCGATCATCGATACAACCTCACCATCCATACAGCGTGCCCGCATGGTCCGCATCAGCGCGTGGCGTGTTCAAAAACTACAACACGATTGAAGACTTCAAAGCCGCAGACAAGGCGGCCCTCTTCAACGCAGTCGCAGACGAGGTGCGCCCCCGACGCGTGTCCGTGGTGCGTTCTCACCCCCGCGCGCATAGATGTGGACGAGTATCATCGAGCACAAGGACGCATCGAAACTCAACCAGTTCCTCCTCATCACTTTTGCCGATCTCAAGAAATACCAATATTACTACTGGTTTGCGTTCCCCGCATTCGTCGCCAAACCTGCATGGGAGATCACGGAGAATGGCTGGAAAGCTGCAGAGGAACAACTCAGTACAGCAGAGGTAACATCTCGTCCATGCACACGTAGTGATCTGACCCTTTGTGCAGCTCACAGCGATCTTCAATGCACTTCACGCAGACACGAGACCATATTTCATTGTCAGACCGACTGATGAGATGGCAGAGGTACACGCTATTGACCAAGCCGACGCGCTTCTCACGAGTAACGGTTTCCAATCTGTAAGTCTACCCCATGTATGTTGGTACACCCCGTTACGACCCAATCAGATCATCATCGGCTTCCTGGACCCCTCCGCTTCGCTCGAGAACCCCGGTTGGCCACTCCGCAACCTTCTCGCCTATCTTCACGCTGTCTATCCATCGCACACTGCCTCCCTACGCGTGCTCTGCTGGCGCGATAACGACATCCCCTCACCCGGAAAGCCGTGGAAGTCCCGTTTTGGCGTCGTGACGCACCCAGGCAGCAGCGACTCTGCCACCAAGCCCACTGCGCTCGGCTGGGAACGCCATCCGACAACTAACAAACTCAGCGCGCGCATGGCCGACTTGGCACCCATGATGGATCCAACGAGGTACCACGATCCCATTGACACATTCGTACATTCTCTGACTGGCATCTCGTCGCAGGCTCGCGGATCAGGCTGTCGATCTCAACTTGAAGCTCATGCGCTGGCGCATCCTCCCCACACTCGATCTCGAAAAGGTCGCCTCGACGAAATGTCTGCTCCTCGGCGCAGGCACGCTCGGGTGCTACGTCGCCCGGACGCTCATGGTACAAACACGGCCCCCCTGCCTTGCGTCCCACTCACGCGTTTTCTTTCAGGGCTGGGGCATCCGCACGATCACGTTTGTTGATTCCTCTCGCGTCTCCTTCTCCAATCCCGTCCGCCAGCCGTTGTTTGAATTCGAGGACTGTCTCAACGGGGGTAAACCCAAGGCAGCTTGTGCAGCCGAACGACTCAAGAAGATATTTCCCGGCGTCGTGCGTGTCTCCTTTCTCGCGTAACGCGTACCTACTGACGTGCTCTCGCCATGCAGAACGCGACGGGCTACCAACTCTCGATACCAATGCCTGGACACCCGATACCCCCCGCGTCCGTCGCGCAGGCGCAAAAGGACGTCGAACAGTTTGAGACATTGTTCGACACGCATGACGCCGTATTTTTGCTCATGGATTCGCGCGAGAGTCGGTGGTTACCGACGGTGTTGGGCGCGGTCAAGGGCAAGGTACGCACATGTTATCATCTTCTGTTGATGCATGACCTGGATAACACCACGCCAGATCGTGCTAAACGCGGCGTTGGGATTCGACACGTACCTCGTGATGCGGCATGGCGCGCGTGCCTCTGCATCGAACACGAATCCAAACGGTCAACGACTCGGATGTTACTACTGCAACGACATCGTCGCACCTGCTGACGTGCGTTTCCCTCCTCTTCCATGTCCATCTGATTTACGCGTGCGCCAGTCCCTCTCGGACCGCACACTCGACCAGGCGTGCACCGTCACGCGACCGGGGATCGCCCCGATCGCGTCGTCGACCGCTGTCGAGCTGCTCGTGTCCCTTTTGCAACATCCGGACGGGTGAGTCCATCCCTCCTCACGTTCACACACCATGTTGTTCACACCAACGGTAGTTTACATGCCCCGCCACCGCCACCGCCAACCCAATCCGGTGTCACCGCTGACGTCCCGTCGGCCTCTTCCGACGCGTCGACGACGAGCGTCCTCGGGCTTGTCCCGCACCAGTTGCGCGGGTTCCTCGCGCAGTTCCGTACGCTGCTCATCACAGGCGCGGCGTACGACCGGTGCACGGGATGCTCCGAGACGGTGCTGCGTGCGTACGAGCGGGAGGGGTTCACGATGCTCCTGCGGGCGTTCAACGAGACGGGGTACCTGGAGGCGCTGACGGGCTTGGACAGGCTCTACGAGGAGGGGGAGGGAGCGTTGGAGAGTGTGGAGTGGGACGAGGAGGAGGCTGAGAGCGTAGAGGCGTAGTGCCGTGCGCCCAGTGTGGTTTGGTTATGTGAGTAGTTCATGATCTTGATGATGGTCGTGTGCGAGGATATCGAGTGGAAACAACGCGTGCGTGTACTATATACTGTGAATCCGACTCGGGTCCCGATCATTCCTCCTTGGCTTCCCTCCTCCGAGTCCATACACACTCGCCCTCATACTTTCTTTGCCTCTTCCTTTTTCCAAGTTCTCTCTTTCACGCACGATACTCCACTAGTACTACCCACAACGTACACAAGGCCTCCCGTAGACTGGGAAGCATCATTAAATACGAGTCCCACTTCCCTCTCATCAAGCGAATCTGATGTGCCCCGTCGAACGACCGTCCCCTCATAAACTCGCATACTACTAACGCCCTGCATTCCTCCTCCGTACGTAGCGAGCTCCCAGGGACCTTGGCAAGGGATAAACGTTGTATTATATGATCTATATGGCGTGCATATACAGAAAACAAGATAAAAAAAATAAAGGTAATGCACATGCATCAGAAACCGACCCATCCGCTCGCCGTCACGCATCAAGCATCGTACACGACCCGCGCGCCCAGCCACGGATACGGATAATTGTGCTGATAAAAATTCCTCACCGTCCGCCGCCCGGCAAGACGTGGTATCGTCGCATACGACGCACCGAGCGCGACGTGGTGACTGCCGTCGAAAAAGTCGGTCGAGTATCCCGGAAAGTGCGCGGTCGGGAACAGACCCGGGTGGTCGCTCAGCAGGGTCGAGGTCCACTCCCAGACGCCGCCGTTGGTACCTTTGCCGCCGTGCTCGTCGAGACCTGTCGTAGCCCTGATTTTTTTGGTAGTTGAAAATGTCATGCGAAGAAGAGGGGAGATCGCTTTGTGAGCAAGCTCGTTGGGCCGGGGTGCAAGAACGAACGGGTGCTTACGGGACGGGGTGCCAGTGCCTGAATCCAACGTTCGCACCACCTGCGTGGCCGACGTCGTACGTATCTAGGAAGAGCCGCAACTCAGGCTCGGTCGGGAGGCGTCCACCCTTGGACTTTGCATACGCCAATAGCCCGTCGTACGACGTCAGCACCGGCCAATGCTTCGCAACGCTCATCGGCACTGGTCCGCACAGCGTGCGAACCTGGTTCGCATGAACACTGAAACAAAATTTTAAAAAAGGACACAGCACACACCTCGATGCCTTCATCGCTCGACGCCCAGCTAGACGGGAATCCGACCTCTTCCTGCCCGCCCGCGTTCCAAAACGCCAGATACTCTTCGTTGGTGACGGGCCGCCACGCCATGCGCACCCGCCCCACCTCGACTTGCCTCGCAGGGCTCTCATTGTCCCAGCCAAACGCATGACCGTTAATTCGATGCGTCAGCTCAGGATGGAGATCGTCCCCTTCGCAGTCATCGTGACCCAACGTGACCGTGGCCGGCCCGAGGGTGACCATGGACGTGCTCGGCGCGCGGCTGCTGGCATCCCAGGCGGCTGCGAGCACAGGCCACGGTGGCAGAGCGAAACCGGGGGGCGGAAGCGTCCCCGTCCCGACGCGCTGGATGAGCATGTACAGCAACGTCTGTGCGTGGAGCGTATAATGACAGTGTCACCAAAACCAATCCACGACGACCGAATGGAAGCTACGCACCTCGACGTGCCAGCCCTCGTGCTCGAGCGTCATTGCAAGCATCCGGCCGACATGCCTATTGAACGTACGCCGTCCAGCGGCAACGTCGTCATACAGCCGCATCAAGCGTGCGCGTACGCGGTCGCGGAACGCGAGAATGCTTCCGAGCGTTGGCCAATCTTCGTCCTTTTCCGGAACTTCAGAGTGGCGCTGTCGAGGTGGGGTTGTCCCGTGTGTCAGCTTACCAAAGTAGACGCCAAACTTGGTCGGTAAAGAGAAAGATAGAGGGACCCACGTGGCAATGTTCAGGATCGTCAACGTGCGGATCGATGCCGCGCTGTAGTACACCGCGCGACGACGAGTTCGTCAGCCCGTCGCCAACCCACGGTGATACGACCCACCTCGAATATCAGCGTAAATTTTTTGGGCTCTGTGTTGGGCTCGCCCAGCGCCTTGCTCATCAACATGTCCAAGAACCTGCATGCAGCGTCCGCATATCAGCAGTCAAGTTCGACGCCTGTTTACCAAGCATGTAGACTGACGTAGGAATATGTCCGATGTAAAACAGACACTTGTGCCTCAAATCAATCGGCTTCTGGTGCAACATCGCCGGGGGGATCATCCCAAGCGTCACCAAGTCCCATGCCGACCACAGCTTACGCCAGTCCTCTGGCGTTGGTATGCCAAACGGGGCGCGTGAGGGCAGTGGGGGGAAGGACACTTGGGGACGTTCCAGTAGATAGAGCGTGGCGCGACCCCCGCCCAGCGTGGGCGGGGAAACGCTGTCCATACCAAAGGAAACGGAAAAGACGACGCGGAGACCGCTCGAAGAAAAGATGTTCAACGCTTCCGCGGGCGTCGTCTGCGTGGGACGAGGGACTAGCATTACCCTCGATGTACTCTCATTCCCGCAACATGGCACTCACTAGAATGGCTTCGTGCTCGTGTGACTTGCCGAACTCGTCCACCGACGAGAGCTCCCCGAATGGCGTAGGTGCACCGTCGATGAAGTAAAACGCGTCCCCTGCGGACACATGGTGGTTTGGTTTAGAGTGCAGGGAAGTGGTACCGCACATTTTACCTTCGGGGACCTTTACCCACTGCTTGTCGAGTAGGTAAAATTCGGAAAGTGCCTCATCAAGGCGTACGATTGCGGCCTGTACATCTTTCATGTCAAACTGGGTCTCATGGGCGACCGACAAGAGGATCTTGTCGCCATAGCCCTTCTCTAGCTTCGATGCGAATGCCTCGAGGCGGGCCACGTCGATGAAGTGGGGAGGGAGGAGATAAAGCTTGGAGGGCAAGAATTCAGAGGAGGGCGTGCTCGTTCCAGACAGCCCCGAGTCAGAGCGACTGGAAGCGCAAGAGATGGAGGGTGCAGACATGTTCAAAAAGTTCGCCAGACTCGACGGTCCAGTTGGGTTGCAGAAAAGCAAATTTTATAGTGTAGCCAGAGGTACAAACATGTACACATCAATGGCAAAGATCCGAACACCACCGCTTCAGTTCGGTCACAAGACCGATGGCGCTGAGAATGGCAATGAAATGAGGAACGAGGGTACCCAATAAAAACACGACCTGCGGTCATAAAAAGGGAGCAGCGTACATGCGGAGCTAGGCGACGCCCAGGAACGGGGGTCGCATAGCACAGGTTAGCCTATCGGCTGGGACGCCGCCGCGACGCGGCTCGCCCGCTAGTAGTCGGACGATGGGCGGAGTCTGAATCGTTAAGAAACAACGGCGGATCACGGAGCGCGTGAGGCAAGAGTGAGGCGTACACGAAGCATCGTGCAGGAGTCGTAGGCACCAGGGTACGATGATGAGGGACAGGATACGTGTGCAAATATGACCCGCGGGACACCGAGGAAAGACCTGTCAGTCGTAGGTATCATGCGAATAGTAAAGCTCTGGTTCCGTGGACGGTCCTCGACCCAAAGTATTATTCCTCGTTAGACTTGAGAGACACCGTCGTAAGCAGCCATTGAAGTCGAGCAATAGGGGGAACCCTGGAAACACATCGATGCACCATGGAATTTCGAACTTCCGGTCGATCAAGCGGGCGGCACGAAGACAGAGAGAGGTTGGGCAGATGGCAAGTTGCAGAAATTCGCTGTATCCTCAGGATCACGCTTTATATTTCCTCCTGCGAGATGGCGTGCTATGGCGTGCTTGCTTCGCATCACGTGTTCTGTAGTAGAAAACGAGTCTCGGCAATTTCCGTGTATCTTCCCACGAATATCACGCGATCAGGTGATCCTGGTCATCACCCTGCTTCACATCTAAGTACGCATCAATCCAGAACAAAATACTTCTCTTGCCCGGCTCAAAGGGCATGTTCGACTCATTCCATGCTTCCAACCTGCATTTCTGCTTCTCCCTTTTTCTTCCGCTCCATTTTTGCCTTCTCGACCTCCTCCTGCACGTATTCGATCGACTTGAAGTATTTGACCGTCTTGACGTGGAGTTCTAGGTGCAACGTATGAAACGTGGTTTCCATGGCGGTGTCGCGCCGGACTTACCTGCAGTGGCATCCTCGTCAACGACGATCAATGCCCAAGGGTGGAGTTGAAGCGCCGAAAGCGTCCACTGTGACGCTATTGAGCACCTCAACGTCCAAGCAGCAAAGAAATGCAGCTCACCAGATGGTTCATGCCCTCCTCTATTCCACATTAACAAAACAAGCGCAGAGAGAAAGAAGCGCCAAGTCAGCTCCATTTTCATGCGCATATAGTCCGCAGCCGACGTTGACAAGGACACGCACCGATCGCCTTGCTCAGTGCAAGCGCCTTGCGCAACCCAGTGACGACGACGATAACTTCGCGAGAATCAAGAACAGTGGCAACACCGACGGTGAGGGCCATCCGGGGAACCTTGGATACGTCATTGTCAAAGAAGCGCGCGTTGGCGAGGATGGTGTCGTAGGCGAGGGTCTTGATACGCGTGCGGGACGCGAGGGAGGAGCCTGTTTGAGGATGACAAGGTGAGGGGCGTTATCACCTACGTCATGTCTAAATGTGCAGACGGACCGGGTTCGTTGAATGCGATATGACCGTCCTCGCCGATGCCGCCGAGGAAGAGCTCGATGCCACCGTACGACTTGATGGCAGCCTCATATGCGTTGCATTCAGCGACGAGGTCAGGTGCGTTTCCGTCGAGGATGTGTACTTGGGAGGGAGGTATATCAACTTGAGAGCGACATGAGAGGGGGCAAGGCTCGACGATGAGATAGGGGCACGTACTGTGCGAAAAGAACTCGCGGAACATGAAGGTGTGATAGGACTCGGAGTGGTCTCTTGGGAGGCCGACATACTCGTCCATGTTGAATGTGATGACATGTTTGAAGCTGGTACGTCGTGTCATCGACACAGCAGGGAGATAAGACAAATGACGGACGATAGCTTTCCCTCCTTGACGAGCTTGATGAGCGCCTTGTAGGTGGGGATTGGGGACGAGCCAGTGGGTAGACCAAGGACGAATGGCTTCTCGGCGGTGGGTGCAAAGTCATTTATGCTGTGGGGGTCATCAGGGCGCGATGTATGGCACAAAGGGAGAAGCGGACCGCTTGGCGATGTAAGCGGCGATGTAGTCACCGACGGCAGCGGGGTCGTCGCGGATGATGAGACCTGCAGCACACCGTCAGCTGCGTCCCGCAGACACGGAACGATGCTCACGCATAGCTAGCGGGTGAAATGGGGGAAAGTGGCAGCTGAGCGGTTCCGCTGTTCGTAATAACCTGAATGACCCGCCTCTCTGCACGCACGCTCCTGCTCCGATTGGTTGTCGTGCACATGGTGGCTCATTACCATTTTCGGAAAAGACACGTCACATCGATCATTGAAAAAGGCAAATGATAATATTAAAATTTCACTTGTATTTTTGATCCCAGAAAATTAAAAATGTTGACATTGAGGAAATGTCCACCTGTTGTGTGTAGGGTTCCCCACAGCGGGTCTCAACATTTACAGTGCAAAGAAAATAGCAAATGATAAGATTAAATTTCACATTCACATTTTCTCAATGTCAACATTTTAAAATTTCTGGCATCAGAAACACAAGGGAAAATTTTAAATTATCATTTGCCTTTTTCTATACCATCGTGAAATACCAAATGCGTGCACACCATCAAATGCACGATTGCCTCCTGAGCTTGCAATTCTACATATCTTTGTCAGGGGACACCCAGAGCATCTAGAGTATAGTATATTTAAATACAGATAACCTTTATATTGGCAAAAATCTTGTTGTAGAAAGTTCAGGACACAGAAAAGTGAGTCTCGAGTGGCCGAAAACACAATTTCTGAGCATTCTGAGCTAGATCTAAAAGCGATCTGATGTATGGAATGCAATGGTCCACTCCAGACAAGTCCTATAGGTCTATTTGGAAGTTTTGGAGATGTCCGAGCGTTAATACATGATTGTGGTGCGATGCTATTCGACGACGATTGTTTTAGTGTGACAAAACTCCGCTTCGGCCATCACGCCCAACTTTGAGCATTCGCAAAGCCTTTTGCACTTTGCAATCCCAAAAATCCATAAGACGAGTGTTTACCACGCCAACATGGCCGATTGGCAGCCCGCATGGGTTGCCTTTCGCTCATCAAGGTGCCCATATGCCCTCTCAGCATGCGAGCGGATCTTAGTAGGTCTCTCCGGGCACGTGCCAATATTTGACATGGGGTGACCCACCTTGCGCGTAATGGTGAACGTGTCTCACTTGCGAGCCTGACTGGATCCTTTGACCGGGCCGCGAGGTGTGCCTGACACATCCGATATCATTCCATTTGATGAAGATTGGAGTCTCGGTTCTCCGTTCTTATTTCAGGCAAGGACATGTTTACAGCTGGATGCTTTCGTCGTTGTTCTCCTTGTTTGATTTCACTTGGCCTGCATTCTCCAGTCAGATTCCACCCCACGATCCCGGATCAACGACTCGTCAATGGACTGACGCCCATCCTTACCATCGCAAACTTGCTCATTTGATATTTTGGAATCTGGATGTCACCGGAGAGTGTATCAACGTCCTTCACCTGGGCCGCCGGTGTCCTGTGATCGCTATTGACTCTGCTGACCAACTACCAGGGTGCCGTCCTTGCAACCAAGATCTTCCTTGATGCTGTCTGCCCAGCCATGAATTCCCGTTTGTTGCGATCGAAGGCGATGAATACGCCGGCCCGTCTGTGAGTATGGCTTATCTGCTTTCCCCTTGCCTTATCTCTGTTTTCCATCGCTTTTGCAGGTATTAACTCCACTACTTTAATCCTCGCCGTACCTCACCGCAACAGCGGAGCAGAGCCCAAAAGGGGAGTATGCGAAACGCACGCGAGTCTCATTGGTTGTGCTTCGTCCACGTGGATTGACAGGGTGACACGTGTGCGGGCATGATGGCTCCGTTGACGATACGGAATACGACGAAGAGGCGTGGTGTAGCGTATCGTTCGGCGGGTGCCACGTCAGACAAGGATCTCGGTGTTCAAAGACCAGTCCAAGTCGTTCGTCCCATAAATCGGCCAGAGTTTCTAATTATGGTGAGCGGCGAACAACGCACGTGGGAGGTGCATCGGTGAGAGGTTGGAGATAAACTAACCTGTTGGCCCATGTTTTCGTTCGTGCTGCTGGACCGCTCATTAGTCGAAACGAGGTCGAAGCCAGCATGGCACGGCTTTCCCCGGTGAGTATGCTCACGATAGCGGCTAAATAGCTGCTAAGTCGCCTCGTTTGAATGGACAGAATAAGCTCTCCAAGCAAGCTGGAATGGAAGTTTCAGCAGGCAACACAGCATCGCATTTTCAGCGCCGCACTATACGAAGCCTACACGTTTTGCTTGTTCGCGTGCCAGCGATCATGTCCCTCTGCTCAGAAGAGCAATGCGGAACACTGCCAGGTACATATCCACTGTAGCTCATCCGACTCGGGCTCACACGCTCACAGATGAACGTATGTGAATGCCGTGACATTATTACTCTGCCATCCCCACCCTCCCTTTTGAGTGGACGAAAGATGACGTTGGTCAAAAAAAGGCTCGTTTTGGCCGTAGGAACTTGGATGGCAGGTGAGAACTCTTGGCCACATCCCCACGGATTTCTGGAAGAGAGAATATAACCAATTTCCAACTGAAGAAACGAACTTTATCGATATCCCGGGCGGAATACGCCAGGCTGATCTGAATCGGATCAGAGTCTAGCATGGTGGCACAACCGATCCTGTCGTTGAATCGTAAAATGAATGGCTTGCCAGCGACCAAAAAATTTCGCTGCGGATAACGTAGACCCTGTCTGACGACTGGCGTGCCCGCTGCGGAGGATGGATATGCTGGATCTGCAAATGACAAGTGCGGGCGACTCCGCCTGGTGTACCTACAAGAAGAATGTACATGCGATTCCGCAAGTTCCCATCTCGTTGTCAAGCTCCGGACTTGGCCCTTTCAATATATGCTTCCGTGTTTTGGATCTGCGCACACGAGTCAAACTTGAAACCTGGGAAAAGGGTTGAAGACATGATCAGTTACAGGCGTGTCTTACTCTACTTCAACATGTCGTTCGTGCCGGAAACAAACGGATGTGCCTGGTGCTTCGCTCAACGTCACACGAACCTGTACGCTGTCCAAAAAGACTGACAGGTATGATCGACCGCGGAGCTGCAGCCCTACTCGCAGGATCAATTGAACATTCTGCAACTGGTTTCAAGTTGACGCGAGTGCCCGGTCCCTCGTGGTTACTGTCAAAAATTTCGCGTTCGCTTGGGCATAAACGGAATGGATGCAACGCTACAGCCGTACAGCGCTCACTGCAGAGTGGGGTTTAGCTGGTGAACGAAATTTCCGAAATTCGCCGGGAGCGGCTTGACTTCAAGAACCCTCTGACCAAGTGGGTTTACTGCGGTTTTCGAAAATTTCTAGAGGATTGCGGGTTCCCGACGTCCGCTCGCTGGATGCGATGTCGAATACCAAGCGTGGCATATGCTCGCTATAGGCCCTCGACTCTCCCGATGCGTCTCAGCGTTGGCGATGCTGAACCAGTGACATTCCCACCCCTGTGCAGAGTCCTCAAAGTATGTAGTACATGTTATCCAGCAGGCCGTACTGTGAACGTTCACAGCAGTTGGGGCCATCAGAAATGTGTTATGGACTATGTGCTGTGTACACGTGGTAATGGGTTAGTCAAGGAAGGGGATGAATCGATGACTGACTACTTACTAAACTCTTGTACTGGCAGGTCTCAGCCGTCTTTCGTGATCCTTTTCCACGGATCTGCGATGCGATGACACCTCAAATGAAACGCAACCGGGGTTGGCCCGTCCGTGCGTTATAGCCGTCATATAAGTGCCTCGCCATTTTGGCACAGTGGAGGTAAGCACATCTGCGTTTTCCCTCGCTCAAACTCAAACATGGGTCACGAAGGCATCGGGTACATGTGAGTCCTCGTCGCGAAATCTGCTCTTCTTTACAGTCTTTCTTATCTCTTTCACTTTAGGTATGCACCAATCCTTATTGGCACCTTTTTAAACTGTATACTGTACGGCGTAAGCATTTTGTAGCATTCGTCCTTGGATCGGATGCTGAATTGACGAAAACGCAGGCAACCGTCTTACAGGTACGAAATCGATTTACATCAACTGAGCGAGAGAATGGCTGAACCTTTTATGCGCCCAACAGGTTGTTGTATATTTCCAGACCTTCAAAAGGTGAGACATGGTTGGTAGATCGTCTATCGCAAAACTGAGGCGTTGGTGGGAAACTGGTAGAGATAGATGGTGGATGAAGATGTTTGTGAGTTGTTTCACCTGGATTCTCGTGTCTCCACCCCAACTTTCGATCGACAAAGGTGTTCTACCTGCTATTTTGCGAGACACTAAACACTGCATTGGACGCCGGCGTGGTCTACGAGCCTCTCGTCGTTCGCTACGGTATTCCGTTTTCTTTAGTAGATGAGCGTGGTTCTGATGATGGGCTGTGCAGGTACTCCGCAAGTGGCTACCAAGGCACCTAAATGTAAGAACCAGCATCAGCGTTAAATTCGTTTGAGCTCACTAGTACTTCCAGTGTTATTAGCTAGTGAGTGGTCTCCAATGACTGTCAGGCAGAGTCCACTGACTGATCGTCCGGAGATCCTCTGATGACAGTCAGTGAAAGGCATGTACTGTGTCGGTTTGGAACTTACATGCTCTTCCACAGGTGATCATCTCATTGCCGGTGCAGCTTTTCATCGCATGGCGAGTAATGGTCATGACAGAGTCGAGGGTCTTGCCTGCCATCATCACCTTCTTTGCCGTTGCCGCGTTCAGTGAGTCAGACTCTACGCTTGTTGGACGGTCGTTGTCTCAAGTTCCCGCCGTAGTTGGTGGCATCGCAACCTCGGTTGCGGTCACCGTCATCCACTTTGAATATTCTCGATTCCCCGAGAATGATGGTGCTGTCATCACCTGGCTAGCAGCCTCTGCTGCTGCTGATATCATCATTGCAGTATCGCTGGTACATGGCTTAGTGAGTATGGCGTGCAACGTCATTGGTGTGCTTTTCAACTTTAGTCAGTTGCGCAAACGCACAGGCTTCGCTGCCACGGACGATGTCATTAACCGGATTATCCGGCGTAAGTTTGTTCTTCATCAAATGAAAAAACGGGGATGACGAGACACGATACAGTGACTGTGCAGACCGGTTTCCTTACCGCCGTATCAGCCACGCTCGATGTAACGCTTTTCATGCTATTCAGAGTAAGCCACTTTGATTATTCCTCACAAGGGGCGCGACTGAATATTTTGGGGTCTAGGGTCAGATGTGGTGAGTGCTTGATATCATGCAAGATGTCGTCCCCGAGTTCATCTCTTCCTTTAGGAACTTCATCTTGGATTTGATGTTATCGAAATTATATTCTAATACGATCCTTTCTTCGCTGAATGCCCGGTGCGGGTGGAAGGTCACCTCGACAATGCGGGACAATGTTCTATTCGGATATGAGACTGGCGGCGAAAGCTCGGCAACAAGCCACATACAGGTAATGTTTGAGAGATGACAACTCTTCCAGCACGGCTGACGTGAATTTGGGCACAGGTCGAGGTCCTGACCACTGTGACCACTGATTTGCTACCGGAGTCACATCCAGGCAGAGTGCCTATGAAGGTTCTTGATCCAGGGGCTGGCTATGGTTTCGACCCGAATTCCATGTCAGTGACTAAAGTTGTACCGACGTTTGAAGAGGCGGTTTAGAACCTGCACAACCACTTGGGATCTTTTAGTATTACCCGCACACTACCCGTCACCGACAGTTGGTCGACGATCCTATGCGCTCACCAACCCTATAATCTCTAGGTATTTGTCCAGTACAGTGTATATCGCACTATCGACTATAACACTTGCACTGACCGGCGGAAATAATGGCATCCCGCTGCCTTGGTGCTTCTGATTCGAGATATCCCGTACACTTCTCCTATGGATAAGCCGTAGTCTGAGTGAGCTTCCGGATCCAGTGAGCGAAGGTCACAATAGTGCCTGCGGTGACTGGCTGCAGCGATCCTACCGCGGCTCCATGTGGGCCATTGCCAAACATCATAACCAATACGTCCCCTCAGCTGTCAACCTCTGACCCTTCGCTAGACCTTGTTCCTGCCCCTCCTCGTATGAGGCCTGTAGTATAGTGTACGGGAGTTGTTCAGTCACGTAGGATTACACCCTGTCCATTGCCTCGACTGCCCGCGATGGTCCACAGCGGGCAGGCCAAGCTAGTTACGATCGACAGGAATGGTTGACACCAGGCCTGTTTCGCCTGCCGCCCCGAGCCCGCTCTATTCGCATTCAGCCTGACCACTGCCCTCGACGAGTGTCGAGCTTCGTCTGGAGGGTGTCGCAGCGTGGTACCTGAGGCGCCACGAGCTTCGGACCCTCATGCGCGAGAGTTTGTCTCTCTGGGTGATACACTTGCCGCGACCGCGAGTCGAACCGTTCGGGCGTTGTCATTCCGTTGTGCATAACAGGCGAAAGGGTGTCGCAACTATTAATCGCGTTCATGCAAGCGTGTGGTGAGTCCTGGATGGTATCTGCATAACCTCTGATGTATCGTTCGAGTAGTTGGTATGACGTTGAACCCTAAAGGGCTCAAAGCGTCCACTCACCTTGAGGTGAGGTTGCCAGAAGTCAAGTTGTAACTCCGTCGGTGGTCATGACAAGACCATGTGCTTCGCGTACGTTCTCAGTTCCTTACCACCAACGATCTCCTCGAAAACGAAGAGAGGAAAAAGGTGGACGGGACACTCGGGCAGTTGAACAGACGCAGGACTCGGACGTTCGCCCGCCGACAGTCGACTTGAAACTTAAACTTCTCGTTCATCGCTCTCTGCAAAGATGGATATTGAACAGTCAGTGGATTGGTTGCAAGCAGACTTTTTCTGTGCGCACACTTGCTGACCTGGACATTATTGCAAGGTTTCGCCGCGCAGGTTATCAGGCGATAGATCACATATGTGACTACTATCATTCCCTTCGCGACAAGCCCGTCGCACCACAAGTTGAGCCGGGATATCTCAGGAGAGCCCTCCCTTGTACGCCTTCATCGGTATTCCATGTCCCCATGTATGCCACCCTCGCGATCAATTTTATAGCATCGGCACCCCAGACGGGCGAGGCGTTTGAGAAGATCACGCAAGACTACCACAAGCTCATCGTCCCCGGTACGTGTGCACGCTACTTCCCTGTTCCTCCACTACCAAAACCAGACCGCTGAGATACTTCCGCGGGAAAAATTCAAACTCAAGGTCTGATGAACTGGCAACACCCACGCTTCTTTGCCTACTTTCCCACCGCCAGCACTTTCGAAGCACTCCTCGGCGACCTCTACGCAAATGGTATTGGACCCAACCCTGGCTTCAATGTGAGCACATCCTTGATCATTCAAATCCGTTCGCGCTCACGCTGCAGCTTGCCCTGTCTCCCCTTATACTGATATCGGCCCTCCATTGGCAATGCCTGGAAGTGGTCTGCCAGCCCAGCTTGTACGGAACTTGAGGCAGTGGTAATGGACTGGGCGGCCAAGATGCTTGGTCTTGACGCCGCGTTTCACAATTCTTCCGAAACCGGTGGGGGTGTTATCCAGGTAGGCATCGACTTTATATTGTCTTCTTTTTCGATCCCCAGCTGCCGTCTCGTGTGTGTACATAGACGACCGCATCCGATTCGGCGCTCGTTGCCACCGTCGCTGCACGGTCGCGCTTCGTGCGGCAGCACCCACAGGTACCTGTCGATAAACTGGTGCTGTATACGACGACGCAAACGCACTCGCTAGGGCAAAAGGCGGGACTGATATTAGGGACGAAGGTACGTGCGCTCGAGGTCACGGCCGAGGACAACTACGCTCTCCGCGGCGCGACCCTTGAGCGTGCGCTGAAAGAAGACGCTCATGCTGATCTGTACCCGTTCATTCTCAGTATGTACTCTCGAAGCAGCCTGTCTTGGAGAGGGCTCATTGCTGACGAGTTCACTGTTGAAGTGGTCACAATTGGTACCACCTCCTCCGGTGCTATCGATCACCTCGGAGAACTCGGCGATATCGGTAGGTCATCCCTGTGTTAAGAGAAAGGATCGCCCTGAGGAGTCTTCGGGATGGGTTAGTCACCGCTTCGCCCTCTTTGTGGCTCCATGTAGACGCTGCATGGGCCGGAGTAGCCATGGCGTGTCCGGAATACCGGGACCTCTGCTTGCTCGATGACATCAACAAGTACGCAGACTCATTCTGTACAAACTTCCACAAGGTATGTCATTTTCTTCATCTTTTATGCTTCCTCAGTGACGTACTTCCACCCCCCACGTTCGTAGTGGGGACTCGTTACTTTTGACTGCTCTACGTTATGGGTACGGGACCGAAAAAACCTGACGGATGCATTGGATGTGACGCCGGAGTTTTTGAGATCGAAGCACGGCGATACAGGTACGTTCGCACGGAATCATTCCCCTTGCGAGGTCTCGATGTCCTGCATCCCCTTGACCCATCCACTGGTGATCAGGTACCGTCATCGACTACCGCAACTGGCACCTTGGCCTCGGAAGGCGGTTCCGCGCCCTCAAGATGTGGTTCGTCCTGAGGTCTTTTGGGGTGCAAGGTTTCCAACGGTATATCCGCCAGGTGAGCCTTTTTCACCCGTCCATCCTCTTCGGCTCACTTCATACTTGTGACTCGATCCCTCTGGCATCTCTCGTCCTGCATATCATCCGCGTGCACGACACAGACGATCCGGGGTAGCGACGCGTTTGTCTCGCTCATCAAGGGATCCGCTTGCTTCCGGCTCGTCGCGCCGCCATGTCTCTCCCTGAGTGTGTTCCGACTCGAGCCCCCGGCGCGGTCTCTCGAATTAGAACAACTCAACGCACTCAATCGTGCATTTTACGAACGCGTGTCTGCGCGAAACGACGTCGCATTTACGCAGACGGATCTGAATGGGATGTTTTGTATCCGCTGCGCTGTTGGGGCGGAGCGCACTGAGGATGTGGATATCATCCGGGGGTTCGAGGTGCTGTGCCAAGAGGCGGATAAGACGCTCGAGAGTTGGGGGAAGGAGCAAGAGGATGCGGCCATTGAGGTGAACGGCGGGCACGGCGGGCACGTTGAGGGCACGTCCCAAAAACACAGGCCCTTATCGACGTAAATAACGCCGCGGTGCTCTCAAGGCGATATGGCCAGAACAATAGATTTGATGTAGTACACGAGCGATCCATACATACCGCCGCAAAGTTACGGACAACAGGAATCTTTGGTCCATGGAACTACTTAGGCTGCATTGCTCGCAAGTGCTAGCACGCGTGCTCACGTCAAGGTTTCCGTCTAGACACCGATGTGGATAAACACGATCTGCTGGTCGAGCAATATCTGTCCTCGCAACGCCTTCAACGATTTATGCAAAGCGACCGCAGCCTTGGTGCAGTCCAAACGGTCGGGCGACCCCTCCTCCAACAAGTGCGCATAAAACGCAGACACGACCCGGCCAGCGACGGCGTCGTCCACAGGCAAGATAGTGCCAACCACGCTGCGAAACCCTGCCCCAAAGTGCATTGCCGCTGCCAGGTGGATCGCTTCGTCGGGCGTGGTCGCATCGCCGACGGTGGTACGGCACGCTGAGAGGAACGCACCGTCGCGCTGATGCTCAAACTCGGATTGAACGAGCGTGGCGAGCGTCAGGTGCCCGTCGTGCAACGCAAAAGAAGACTCGAACGGCTGCGCTGCGTCAGGGATGCCGTGGCAGGCGAGGTGGAGCCACGCGCTGCGCTTGAATGCATCGGTTGCCCGCGCGATCGTGGCATCCTTGTTTGCGAGGAGCGTGACGTGCGCATGGTCACGGACGCGGTCCGCGACGAAGGAAAGCTCAGCCGTGACTGCTGGAAGAGGAGCCTCTCCAAATGGCTCTGATGCACCGACGACCGCAAACGGCGGGTTATCTGAGTACAGGGGTGTTTGCTTCCTTGCACGAAGAAGCGTGCTGAGGGTTGGCGTGTAGGAAGAAATATAGAGGTCCATGAGATTTGGCTGTCCTTTTCGGTAAGGTCCAGCGGCATGGAATGGAAGAAACGTAAAGTCACTGGTCGGGCACCACCAGATGCGCGAATTGAGAGCGACGGCATGTTCTTGGAGAGCCTGAACGACGGGTTCAACTGCATATTCCCAAAGCTCACGGAGGATCATTCCAATCTCCCTGGCGGAGGCAAGCTTCGGGTTGTCTACGACACGCCGAAATTGCAATGCCAGCTCCGAGAAGCGGGATTTCGAGGTCTTGAGATTAACGTGGAATGGATCGCAGTCACGGAGGATTATTACCGCATCACAACTATACTGGCTGGCGTTCATGATAATAATAGGTCCACCCTCGGCAGTAGCTTGGAGGTCGGGAAACTCGGGAGGCAGGAGGAATCGAGAGAAGCCGGGCACAATGCGAATACGCGATATAATGTTGTCAAGTTCTGTGATCAGCTTCCGCGTTTGAGGTGATTGAAGCTCCGAGGTTTGATCAAACAAGGTTCGGACACGAGAGCTGACTCGTTTGAATTCGTTGACAAGATTTGCAGTCTCTGCACCTAAGGAGGACAGTTCATCGAGAGGTGCGCCCAAACGGGCTAGCTGGGTCCAAAACACTGTCCGCCCCTGCTCCAAAAGCTCAACTGCAGTCTTGATATTCTTTTGACGAACACAGTACGAGAAAGCGTCTACGGCCAGGGAGGTAACATTCTTCTTCAAGATCTGGTAGTGTTCTACAGAGGATGGAAAGATGGCCGCATGACGAACCAAGAAGGATAACGCTGTCTGGTATGCGATTATAGCCGAGGTACGACTGAATTTATCTGCAGATGCTGCCCATGCTACAGCTGCTTGAAAATCCAAGAGCGAAACAACCTCCTTTGGCACTGAAAGCTCAGAGTACAGCCGAAAAGACTCTTCCAGATCGTCCACGGATTGAGATTGCTCAAACCTGCGTTGGAGACTGTTTGCAAGAAGACGGAGGGTCACGGATCGAAGGGGATGGCCAACTGGCCGAAGAGACAACGTAACTTGAAATAGCTCGATAGCAGTAGTGAGATCAGAGGAAGTGCCATGTATTGGTATTGTAGACCGCAACCTAAGGCACTCAGCAAGGTTTTGTAATGTTGTCGAGTGCAGTAGAGGACCTTCTGGACGAAGTTTCAGAGCAGACTGGTTGAACTCGATGGCTTTGGTGAGGTCCTCGACTTTGCCCAAGCGCTCGAACCTCTGCCTCAGGCAGTTTGCCAAGTTACTCAGAGAAGAAGCGCGGTCTGAATGTCCAGGCGGGCGCGAATCCAAGGCAGCTTGGTGGTACACGATAGCCTTGTCCAAGTCAAGGAGGTGGCCATACACCACAAACTTCTCGACCAGACTATTTCCTAGGTTGTTGAGGAATGTCGAACGCTCCGAGTGATTCGGGGGACAGACTTCAACTGCAATTGCATGAAGCATAATTGCTTCGTCGAAGTCAGCTGGTGCTCCAAGATGCCGGAACCTTTCCTTCAGACAGTTGGCAAGGGAGTCGATATAGAAGGGATAAATGGGATTACGAGGATCTCCGCGCTCCTTGAGTGGCCGAAGAAGATCGATTGCCTCATCGAGGTCAGATATAATACCATCTCGTCTGAACTTGTTGCCAAGACTCAAGCACAGGTTGAATTGCACCGTCGCGCGTTGAGAGTGACCAGGAGGATACCAAGCGAGAGCGGCGCGAAGGAGCTGAATGGACTCTTGCAGAGACTCGGGAGTACCGTGAAGTTCGTATTGGTATTGGAGGGCAATGGCAAGATTGCTGAGGCATGACGGACGAAGATGGTGTCCCTCCGGACGAAGAGCTAAGGCAGCTCTGCTGTATGCAATAGCGCCATTCAAGTCATCCGTAGAACTATTTTCTTTGAATCTGTCACGGAGACAAAGAGCGAGGTTGGTCAAGGAAGACGAGCGATGAGGGTGTCCTTCTGGTCGCAGAGATAACGCAGCTTCATGTGTCTTGATGGCTTGATCCAGATCGCTAGAAGAGCGCTGCGCTTTATATCTGTCTTGAAGGCAGATGGCAAGGTTGTTAAGTGTTTCGGCACGGAGAGGGTGACCAAAGGGACAATGGGTGCGTGCATCTTCAAGGATTTCGATCGATTCGTTCAGATCAACTAAATTGCCGCCGCACTGGTACCTCTCCCAGAGTGCGCCTGCTAAATCGTTCATGTAGTCATGACGATCTGCGCCAGGCGGATGCATCGACAGTCCGACTCGAAGCGCTTTGATTGCCTGTTCCAACAGTTCTAGCCGAGAACTATTCTGTCTGAACGAGTCGCGAAGGCAGTTGGCGAGCGTATTAAGCTGTGACAGTCGTTGGGCAATCGATTGTGGAGGACGATCTGTGCCCTCTGGCGCATCTTGAAGTTGTTCGTGCTGCATTCCTGTTATGCTTGGGGTGAGAACGAATGGCAGGCTCGGTCAACTCAAAGGTAGATCACCTCGGTACTGGATGGTTAAACTGCGCTACTGGAGGTGAACGCGGCAATACAGCGCTAAAAAGGGATGGCGCAGGGTCCACCAGCAGGCACGGTCAGGGCGCTAACAACAATGAAATTCTCACATTCTTCCTTGAGTGCCGCTGAGCTGTACAGAGTTTGCGCACTGAGCGCAGGGCATGAAGGAAAAGAGAGACAATAATACTTCGTACAAGCTGTAGTGGCCGCATAACCGAGTCTCGGGTCCGACTCAGTTCGGCTACAGCCCTGCGTGAGAACTTGCAGGCGCGTTAGCCTCGTGGTTTGCACGACGACATCTCGGAGCAACACCTGTTCGCGAGTCCATCGTCCTCGACGACTTCCAAGCCATGAAACGAGGCCAGTCATCGAGGGCATCGTCGCCGACACCGACCACTTTCTCCGGCATTTCCAACTACCGCACCGAATCGTATCGCCCAGTCAAAGATCAAGGATCCATGCCAGCGATGCCCTCGTTCGATCCCAAGGCCATTGCGAGGACACATTACAACGAGCTACAGCAATATCTCGCAGCATATCTCGCCAAGTGTCCGTGTGATTCTCATCTACGTTTAATGACCCCTCGAAGCTGAACCGAGCTTGCAGCACCGGCGAACTCTCGCTCGACCGCGCGCCAGAAGCTCACCCGGCTCACGAAGCAACAGTTCCAAGAATTGTCCACCGATGTGTATGACGAACTCATCCGCCGGAAGATGACTACACCAGAGAACGAAAGTGCGTGTAATTGGTGGATATTGTGATCCCACAACGCCCATCCATTCTCGAACCCAGTACCCTGTCTGCCTCCGCGAGACGAGTTTCATCCAAAGAGGAATCAGGCCCGACAGAAACTTGCGACACTGCCAACCGCTCGATTCGAAGATCTGTCATCAGATGTGTATTTCGAGCTATCGAGACGTTACCCAGAGTTCAAGGAGGAGGTCAGTTTGAGTTCCCAGACTCACATCTTCTTACTGATTTGTCCGAAATCCTCCCGTCTGGGCAGAATGAAATCGTGGAAGCCCCCATAGGTTCCCCAGGATCAGCTTATGATGATATGCCTTCACCTGAATTCCACGCTTCGCCTCGGTTGGACACTGCTACCCTCCCTCCTCCAGGTTCTCGAATAGCTCGTGTCTCCGATGGGAGAGGGTTAGATAGTGGGTATGGATCTCACACTCTCGTCCATCGCCCTTCGGAAGACGGATTTGCGAGACACCGCCCGAGCGACGATGAAGTGCCACCCAGACGGAGCGATGATCCCTACGGATCGGACACCAATCCCTATGGACTCGGTTCTAGGAAGAAACCGTCCCAAGATATCGCGCGCGGGCCTATGGCAGACTATGGTCGCCGGCCGAGTGCATCGGCCAGCATCCACAGCGACTCTACGAGCACGACGAACGCTCAGAGTGCTACCGCGACGAGCGGTATGATTATTCCTAACAAGAGTACCATTGCAGAGGAGGACATCGAGGTCCCATACGGACGCGAAGAGGCGCGAGACAGTTCTGTCATGGCCATGGGTGATCGTGGCAGAGACATAGACGGGGATGCCTATAGGATAGATGAGGAACATGAGCACGACGGCCCTTCCGTAGGTGGCTTGAGTGCACTGGGCGCCCGACTAAGGAATCACGTTTCGACGGACCTCCTGGACGACGAGGAAGCGATCGGGACGAGGAGTGGGGACGACTACTTTGACAGGGTCTCACTTGGACGAGCATCTGTCACATCTGATCGGTCAGCTAATCTTCTAAGGAATGTGGGCGGCCGAGTCAGCGTGGGGGGAGAGGAACATGAACGGTTGAGGCGAGAGTATGAATTCAAGATCGCGACGATGCAAGGCAGGATTGTGACACTGGAGCGAGATCTCGGGAATACAGAGCAACGAGAAAAGGAATTGCGGGAAGGCCAACAGCGGATCAAACTATTGGAAGATGAAATTGATGGTTTCCGCAAGGTGGGTTAGGATTGCAACCAAGCACCGTTTTTATGTTGAGTGTCTGTGTAGCGGGCCGAAGAACACGGAGTAGCAATGAGAGCACTCCAAAAAGAGCTTGACGAACTTCGAGAACTGCGAGCTAGAGAGAAAGAGAGAGAGATGAAACGAGCCCAAAACGATGAGGAGGAGCTCCAGATACTCCGAGACCGCCTTGAACGTCTGGAGGACGAGCATGGAGGCGTCTTGTCAAGGGTTTGCCCTTCCAATTCAGCGCTGTCTTCTTTCCTCTGACATTTGAATAGAGCGATAGTGAAATGATTGAACAGCTTCGTTCGGACATGGAAGGCTTAATGACCGAATTGACGGATCTGGGCCGTCGGAACGACGAGTTGATGACTGCGAAAGATGCGGACCTCGCACTGATCCGTGATCTGGACAATCAGCTTAAAGAATACAAACGAAAGTACGAGCTGGCAAAGAACGAACTGAGAAGTGTCAAGGGTGAGCCTTCTTTGTTCATCTCGTTAGCGTTAATTTCGACCAACTTTGTTTTCATTCAGTCACTTCTCAGCTATATACGCAAGCTCCGAAGATGGACGATCAGATGCCTATGGCTTCGGATGGCGGGCTAGTCGACATACACGTCACTGCCTTTGTATCAGGAATCGACAGCCTCCTGGCAGCAGGACGGACGAATGCCCCGACGCGCGTTCTCATGCCAATGAAAGCCGTCGTAAATGCAACCTCTGCTATCGTCGAAGACGTCCGAGCATACGAATCACGACCTACGCGCGTCAGCGTCGACATTGATCATCTTCGCTCTCTTCGTGAACGTCTAGAAGCAACCCTTTCGAACCTTGTCGCCGCGACCAAAACGCACGCCATGAGCTCTGGGATGTCGCCTGTCAGTCTCCTCGACGCTGCTGCGAGCCACGTCTCTGCGGCCGTCACAGACATCTCTAGGATCATCTTTATCCGCAAAGCCACGCGAGCCGAACAGGAGGAATTCTCGGTTCCCCCGCTGGCTTCACAGCCTCTTCCGTCCCTTCGGTTCATCGACGAGCTTCGCTCTGGACATGAACGCAACTCGTCTGCTGCGAGCTCAAGGGAATCCCCTGCTGCGAGATTCATAGACCGAAGAGGCGCATCGTCGTCTGAGCCCTCGAGTTCTAGCACCAACTCCCCCCCGCCTATATTCGACAAGTCACACGTTCCCGGAAGCACCAGTGACGACTCTGCGCCACCCGAAGACGCATGGTCTGAGCTCAAGGTGCGTTTTTGCATGCTGAGAAGGGGGCGGAGGCGCTTTTTGCTGATGGCCCTTTTGGACAGCCCTATCTTGAGGCCCAGACGGAATCTATCGTATACGCCATCCAGAGCGTGCTCTCTGGCGTACGCACGCCGATACCGGCGCCGACGCTCAACGAGAACCTGACGCAGATCATCACGATCGTGTCTAGCATCGTCGCCGTCTGCAGCGGCAACCTGCCACCCGTTTCTGCGCAGCAAGGCGCCGAGCTCTTGGAACAGCTTTCCGAGCACGCCAAGAAACTCGAGGACGTGCAGGCCCTGCCGGAAGTGACGAAAGAATCACGACAGATCATGGCCAAGTCCAGTTTTGCGGTCGCGAATGCGATGAAGGGGTTGATGAAGCTCGGGGAGCGATAAGGCAGGGGGAGGAGGCCACACCTGTGGATCCTGGGTCGCTTCTCTCTTTCCATCCCCACAATTTCTTTTTCGCTTTTTCATTTGAGACCGTGTTATGCTGGGCATGCGCGGAACCTCGCATCCTCGGATGTCATTTATATCGCTCAGATTTTTGCTGAAGTTGTTGTGTACTATGCTATACCCCCTCTAGTTATCATGATATCACCGCATAACATGGCATTTTTCTTTCACATTGTCGATGCAGACTGCAACGAGATAATGATGCCTCACTAATTGCTGTCTTTGCCCGAACAAAATTAGATTTCACCACTTTCCAAACGTCTAATTATATTCCAAGTACAACCTTCACATTTTGGACAACATTTTTCTCTCAGCTTAAATTCTGCAAGACGCTGCATCCGTTGCGAGCACAGTTTCGCCCTCTTCCAGGCATTACTGAGCGAGTGAAACTCGAATCGATCACTTCTACGCTCAAACTCCCAGTGCTTGCGCATGAAGCTGTCTCGGAGTGCGTGCACAACAGCCTACGACAGACTGGTCACATCCCATATCGACAATCAACATCACCCATGTATCAAGCACCGGCGAGGCCGTCCAACATCTCCTGGATATCTCGCACCACCTTGGCCACGTCGACAGCGTCGCCGTCGCCCACATTTCCGCTACCAGTCGCTGTTTTCAGGCCTGCGTCTTCGCCGTCCAACGCGTGTCCTCCCAACATCGGACGCATAGGTTCCCAGAAAATCTCAGGTTCTTCCTTGATGATATGCGTGGCTGCAGCGGCGCTACTACTACCGCCACCCAGATCCTCGACGCCAAAGACGCCGGCGCTCATGCTCTGCCCTGCACGCTCCACGAGCGCCGCAAGCGCCCTCTCGAAAGCAGCCGCGTCGTCCACTGCCGTCACACCTTCGCCGTCGGTATCATCCACGTCCGCATCGTCCGAGAGCCAATTCGACCCCGCCGAGGACGGGGGAAGCGACGACGACAGGTCTACATCCCCAAAGACGGCGTCCGAGTCGGACCACCAGGCACTGCCGTCGCCATCCGAGTCTATCAGAAGCGGTCCTCCAGGACCCTCGGCGTCCGTCAGCCACGCTTCCGTCTCGGTGAGCCATGCGCTCGCCTCCGAGTCTGTGAGCCACATGGTCGCACGTGCGCCGTCGTCGTCATCGGAACGCCACGCCGAGCCGACACCTATCCCTCGCGGTCCCCCTCCATCCGAGTAGTCGCTCGCCGAGGGTAAAAGGATGTCGGAATCCGGGACCACGAGGTCGTGGTGCTGCATACTCGGTGTAGTCTCGGCATCAGCATCGCTGTCGTGGTGGTGCTTGACAGGGCTCGAGAATGGGCTGGCCGGGAGAGGCGACGAAGGTGGGAGGGGACTGGAGGCATACTCCGCTCCCGCTCGACAGGCAGCGTCCAGCTCGCTCGTTCCTGGACCATCGTCGTCTACAGTCGGACGAGTGGTGATAGATGGTCCTGGAGGGATTGACATGTCTTGCGGAGGAAGCACGTCGTCGTCCGAGGGTGATTCCTGCTTCATGATCCCAGAATCGTCGTGAGCGATCGGACTTGGACCCCCTGAACCCATGGCGCATGCCCGATTTTGAGAGCGCGCTGCTCGCAACGTGCAGGGCGAGGGCGGAGGTAACAAGAAGGGCCTCGTGCCCATCCCCCCGGTCTGCGTCTGAGGTGTACGCATGGCCACGCTTGGTGAACCAAACGGTGCGTTTCTTCCGCTGCGCAAACTCCTAGGCGTCTGCGGTATGCTCTTCTGGGATGATTTCTTTGCGTCAGATCTGTGAAGCGCGGTGGGGGAGCGTGGCGTGAAAGTAACCCGGTTGAGAGATGGGGTGACGCTCGGAGTGCTGAGGGTGAACAGTGATCCGTGGTCCTTGCCCGACTGTGGCGTGAATAGCGAGCAAGAGCCTGATTTGCTGGGAGAACGATAGGGCGCTGATCCTGAAGAGATAGGTTTCCTTGGCGGTGTGCTCGGAACGAGGGGGCCGGGGCCCGCTGGTTGTCGGCGTGACCGAGGCGGGGACGACGGTATGGGTTCGACCGCATCTGAAGCGAACACGGGCAGAGAGGGCGGCGGAGGTGGTAGTGATGGAGCGCTCCGCATCACGCTCGACGACGAATGCAGCGTCCATAGTTTTGGGTCGCTCGCGACAGCGTCGTCGTCTCCCTCAGAGGATTCTCTGCAAGGTCGCTCTGCGGCGCGAAGTCGCTTGCGTTTTGCTTTCGCAGCTTCCCGCCGCCTCAGCATCACTTGTGCTTTCTTGGCTTCTTGCTCTGTCCGCTGTCGGGTCAATGCTTCCTCGGACAGCCGTGGAAGCATTGCGGTATTAGTACGAGCCCACGCAGGCACAACGAAGTTTTTGAAGGGATTCTTCATCGGAGCTGTGGTTGACCTGGACACAGGTGGTACTACACTTGCTGACGTGGTCGCGGGGGGGTTGGAGACGGCTGCGCCGGGCGCTGCACTGGGCTGGTAAATCAGGGCAGGCATCGAGGAAGCCGCCGAATCCGATCTGAAAAGGGGACGAGGAGGTGATGACTGGGCATGTCTCAAGCTTGACACCATCTTGACAGAACGCGGTAGGCTTGCTTGCGACGTGTTCGCGGACGCCTCTACCTCTAAAGAAGATACAGAATGGCGTGAATAAAAATCGATCCTACAGAAGCGAATAACACGAACCTAATATACGTCCCGAAGATGGCCGGTTTCGAACCTTTGCGTTATTGCGCGCCTCACGTTCTTCCATGACTTCATTCAAATTCAAATTCAGAGTACGCCTCCGTTTCAGCAAGGTTGTATCTGATGCAGTGTTCGAAGGCACGTCTGTATTCTCTGGATGGTCCGCCTTCGATGTCGATGGACTGGGAACGAGTGCGGTTGACTGATGTCCATCCTTATTGGCGAGCAACGAAACCAGGTTTGCACGTGTTGAAGAGCTAGCCGGCAGGCGGGGACACGACGTTGCCAAGTTACGCATGGAGCCTAGCAATGAAGGCAGTCGCACTAGGGGTGACAACATCGACTTTGTTCCACGCGTAGGCGAAGACAAGATTCGCTTCGCAGTCGAGGCTCTTCCTGAACTAGATACACACGCCACGGACGGTGAAGGAGAGGGAGGTGGGGAGGAGTGTGCCCCGTCATGGATGTATTCATCCAGTTTCCGTTTACGCGTTCTGGATGGGGTAGGTGTCGCTGGTATATCCAACACATGCGATCGGGTTACAATTCCCCATTCTGTCCGTGCTGAGCGGGCGTGCTTCGAGGTGGGAGTCTCCGCTTCAGGTGATACCGTCTGCATCGCTGTTGGAGGCGTGCTCGTAGGTAGAGGCGACGAATCTGTACCTTGGATGCTGAGAATTAGAGACTCTTGACCGGTCATCAGCGAAGACGTATCGTCGTTAGCAGCGAGCTGCCTATGACTTGGTTTGCGGAACGCGGTCGTGTCGATGGCCGAAGAGTCGAGAATGACGATATCCGGGTCTGTGTCGTGCTCATCATCCACCTTGCTTCCCCCTGCCACCGCTTTGCCTTCACAAGGAGGCTCCACGTTACTTGCGGAAAGCCCTATGTTTGCCGCCGCTAGTTGCAGTAAATGAGGGTTGGCAGCAAGCAGTCCTTGTAGCGCTGCTACGAGAGCCGCCTGCTGCTCAGCGGTAGCATTAGCAGCCATGTTGCCTGAGGAAGTAGATGCCATTTTAGATTGTAACTCCAACATTGGGTTACGTGTCGCGCCAAGATACGGTTGACCTTGGGTATAAAGGTGGGCGTTTAACTGAGTTTGGTTTTGACCGAGAGGGTGGGATTGCTGGTGGAAAGAGGGTACGCCGGTTGCACCAGCTTGAGGCACCATCGTCGTATGGCGTGTCAACGGTCCGCAGACGAACGGCGAGTATGCAGGTGGAGTCCGCGGAGGTTTTGGTTTGGTCCTTTGCTTGGAGCTTCTCCCACCTTGCTGCTTATATTCAGATCGAGTCTCCGCTATGTTGGACGAGCTTTCTCCTGCACCGTGGATCCCGTCAGTGACTCTTTCGGGGGGGTTTTTTTGTCAGAAAATTATATTACCAGATGTAGAAGAAGAGGTGCTGGCTTGCGCATTCGTTTTCGACTTTGAAGAGGTGGACCCCTCGGGACGGCCAGGCGCGCGTCGCGGAGGACCTATGTAGAGCTCCGGGAATTCGGCTGAGCGAGTCAGAGTTTGCTGTGCCGGACAAGTAGATAACCAGCTCATCCCAGCAGAATGAGGATAGCGAGAGGGGTTTAGAGCTTCAGATGGACCGGGTACAGATATCGCGCCCAGTGAGGGGTATGAGTGAAACATGGGCTTTGGCATGCGCCTGGTCTGTGACAAACGACATTGACGAGATAAAACGGTCGATACGAGGTCGGGGGCGAATCTCGGAAACGGAGTAAACACACCTCTCGAAGTGCGAACACAAGTTCAAGCGCTGGAGGGACACTTGGAACGATTGTGCCAGTGACAAAGACATCTGGTGAGTCGTGAGATTCAAGGACCCAGGACATCAGTCCAAGGGCAACTGCTACACCACGGGGCGATCCGGTATTCTGGAGTGTGTGTGCCAGACTCGTAGGTAGGGGCTGTGCTTCTAGAGGATCAAGGACATAGAGAGAGAAGTCTCGTGCGGGGTCCTGGAGGAGTTCTGGACTGCTGTAGTATGAGAACCCTGTTGGCGGAAAGCACGATAGTCAGCGCTTGCCTGGAATCACAGACCGCCGCAAGGCACGCTTTGAGCGGGGCTTTGGCATAGGCAGGTTGAGTCTGTATTATCGTTTCATCACATACAATCGTAGGAACCTGTGATGAAGACTTGGCCAGGATATATTGCGGGTTGTTGTTGACCGTGTACAATACACGCACTGTTCGAAGTGGTTCAGAACGGGCATGCCAGTTCGAAAACAGACTCACGGGCAGCTTGTAGGGTTCTGGATCCCATTGCAAAAATGAATGGGGTAATTTATCGCACTAAGTACTTGTCATGCTCAGCGTAAGATGTTTGACACCAACGCGCAGAAGGTGTGACACGACACGGACAGTCACGTGTGACAAGTCGCGTTCAATGTCACTCTAATTGCTGGACCAGACAAGGCTCTACGTATGTGGCAAATAATTCCGATACAAGGGGTAAATACGGACCGTCTCTAGGCCACCAAACGCTTCTCTCGACAACAAGACCGCCAATGGTGCAAACCTAGAGCTCGATTTAACCATCCGGACCGAGTGTTCAATTTTTCGCAGAGGTCAACTGCAGTCGCTCCAAACACAGCTTCGCGACGACCTCGCCGTTCAACGGTATGCTGTTCCCCTGGAACCCTTCCGGATAACCGACCTCTGGCAGTTCGGGGTGGGTGAACGTCCTGCCAATGCCCAAGACGTTGGGTACAGCACAGCGGTCCAAGTGCTCGTCAGAAATGACGAATAGACACAGCGACGCAAGACGGGTACGCACTTGTCATTCCAAACACCATGATACACCATCCCTAACGCTTTCGTCGTGTACTCATAGTCGTGTGCGAACCCTCGGGGGTAGAAGAACTCGATCACCGTCGATTGTGGGGTAGGTTTCATCCACACGAGGGACGTCAGCCCGTTACCGTGCACACCCATCATGATCTACTCCCCCAAAAGGGACGGAGCAGCAAGTCAGCCCAGTCGATCAGACGTGTATTGGATATCGTCATGCACTCACCGTCGTCCGCGCAGCGAGTCTAAGCTGCTCCCCATGCGACAGCTTGTCCATGCTCACGACGTTCACCTCGACTCCATGCTGATCGCGGATCTTGTACAGCTCCTCCACAAGCTTCTCGTGGTCCTCCTGAGCCAGCTTACGTCGTTCCCATTCCTGGCGCGAGATGTAGGTGATGACAGGTTTCGACGCACTATCCAAGTCCTCGTCCAGCCTGCTGAATCTCGTCACGGCATCCCGGATGATAGACCACCAATGCACGCTCCCCGGCAGAGCAAATGCCTCGGACGCAGTGCGAAGGCTACCAAGGAAGGCACTGCCCTTCATCGCGGCAGAGCGGTCAGAGAAAATGACGCGATCGAGGATCACTGGCCGTCCAATCTCTGTGCGATCCTGCCAATCTGCGGAGTATTCTGCAGTGATAGAGGGGAAGGCGGTGCGGAGAACCCATTGATTCATAGAGGCATAGTCTCGCCAATGGTCTGCGTCTGCGTGGGCGAACCAGATGCGGCGCACGGCAGGAAGCGAAGATGATCCATTGGCAGTGATGGAGGGGTCTAACGAAGAGTACGTCCGCCAGAACCCAAAGAAGAGCTCGGCAGACCAATGGTAGTAGTGTGTGATACTGACAAGAAGGCAATCATTCACCAAGGTTACCTGCCGAGTTAAAAATCAACGTACAATTGCGGAGGATCGTTTACGATCCACTGTATTAGGAGTTAGAAGGGGACTTGTTTACAGATTAGACGACAAACTGTAGTCCCGTCTACAAGATTTGCACTCGTCCCGAATAATTCTTGGGCCTGGTCGACTGAGATGACGCGAAATTCACGGTCAGTTGGTAAGCGAGCTGCCACGGCTTCGGCTCCATTTTCTATATTGAGGCCAGTCGACGTGATGGTATTGCGATCTGGAACGGATTCTGGGTCGTCAGAGACGACAAAGACGGTCCCGTTCAACAAAAACAGGTTATCAAAAATAGTCCAGCCTTGAAAGCAAGGATCGATAGTAAGTCGGGGTCGAGCAACAGGCTGCACGTACCAGGGACATGGGACACGACGGTCGTGAGTGGCACCTTGCCGGAAGTCCACGTTACCTGGGTACGCCAATGCTCTGATTCTGCGGTCGGGACTTGGTCGTCCTGCTTCGCTTGCGAAGCAGGCTCAGGCCTAGAGACGTGCTCCTTGATCACCTTTTGTCGTGAAACGCGTGATTGTTGAGCATTGATGTCTGTTCCAGACAGCGAGAGCAGTGCAAAGAGCAGGAGAGCGAGGAGAAAGCATTCGCGTCTCGTTGGTGCCGAGGCTGTGAGTTTGGGCATCTAGCATCGAGGTCGGGGTAGTGCCAGGTAAAATACGAGTGGCTAGCGATCTATAAAGACGGCAGCACTGAGCGCTGGCCAACAAAGTGGTAGTATAGGACGAAGAGAAGATACGGTACACCTCGTGTCGGGGGGTCGATGACTTGTTATGGTCAAGCGACCCCCTGAATGGTATACCGTTTCATAACGGCTTTCGATCCTTACACGATGGGTCTTGCAGGCCGCAAACAAAAACAGCGCATTCCTGCCGACCCTCGGAATCTCAGCTGGGCTGACGGTAAGCTGCTCGCGACCTCTACTATCTCCCTCACGTTCCCTCACTTCACAGATGCGTCACGTTTTGGTCTATCATATCTCTCAAAGTTTGGTTGGGATGCGTCCCAGGGCCTCGGGTCGTCAGGCGACGGGATGAAGACGCACATCAAGGCCCAACAAAAGCTCGATATGATGGGCATCGGCGCACAGCACCAACGAGATCCCAATGGCATCGCATGGAAGCAAAATAAAGAGTTTGAGGCGTTGTTGAAGAAACTCAACGAGAGTGCAGAGCTCAGAAAGGGAACTGATGGTGAGGATGCGCAAGGGGAGGAAAAGGGAGCGCGTGAATCGGTGATGAACGAGACGTTCGTACGCGCACAGGAGGAGATAGTAGAGGGGAAATCGGCAAACGAGTCGTCCATGACGACAACAAAAAGAAAACATGAAGACGGCGACGACCCAGACGCTAATAAGAACACGAGAAAGAAACAAAAGAAGGATGGGAAGGAAAAACGCCAAACACCTAGTCCTGACGATGCTATTCATGCCACCTTTGAGCCTTCGCCAGCCCCCACCTCACCAAAGTCATACTCTGAACCGATACGCAAATCCTATCCGATGGCGTAAGTTTTTCGTGCACACGCATGATTCACAATTCTCATCATATTCTCGTGCGTGGTTGTTCATGACAGTCATCGCGCGCGCATACGAGCTGCAAAACGTATTGCAGACAAATCCGCTTCAGCCATCGCAGAGATCCTTGGAATTTCCCCTTCTACGTCTGTGTCCACATCGACGCCAACTGCGTCGCCCACACCACCTTCCTTGTCCGCTCCCGCCTCCCAACCCTGTATCTCGCTCGACAACCTGACGATATCAACCAAGAGCGTCGCAGATTATTTCAAGGAAAAACTTACCGCTCGTCCCTCTTCATCTTCCCCCGCAGAATCATCACTACCCTCTGGATCGGCTACGCCCTGTCTCGGTGCCACCGGTCCAGGGCCTGACCTATCCGCACCTTACGATGACGCAGAGCTACCACGAAGAGGCATAGGCAGTCAGGCTCCCGTCGTCCCTCTTCCTCCGCGAGTACCTGAAGCAGGGACAGCATCTGCAGGCCGCGACAGTAATGTTGATGGTCAGGATGCGATGACGGAAAAACAACGCCGGAAGGCAGAACGTAAGGCTGAGAAACGGAAACGACGGGAAGCCGAGGCTAGTCTGGCTACACCAGAGGATGTGTCAAACCTCGTAGAGGACAACGCAGAGAGGGTCCAGAGGCTGTCCAAGAAGGAAAGAAAACAGAAAAAACGCCGTGAGGGAAAGGAGCAGCTGGACACCCCCCAGTCCAATGATAAGGACGCCACCGAGCCAGAGTTCAAAAGGAAATCCAAGAGACAACGCAAGGACGAATGCTAGACGCACGTACATACCCTACAGACGTGTTACGCCCCGACCGGTGGCGAAAATTGGAGTATGAGGGACTTGCTCGCCTCGGGAGGAGTCACGTCCGTGTGGCTCATCGCATCACCGTTGCTTGTTACAGGTTCATGTCGGGTCATAATACTAGATAGATACACAGATTATACTAGTTGGCCATTTTGCCAATTGCCGTTTTGCTATTTCGCCGGTAGCAAGTTGCTTAAGAGTATTGGCAACAGCTGGTCCCAACGGGGTCCATCCGACAGTCCACAAAGGCTGATCATTACACGAGACTAATACAACTATCAAATAAGCATCATATATTATCTGATCCACGAGAGATACAGGAAGCAACGCGACACCTCATCCAACTCACGCCTCGGGTTCCTTTCCATCCATCTCCACCTCAAACACTTTGACGCCGTTGCGCATCGCCCAGGCAGGAGTCTCGCAGTGCACCCGCAGTGCGTTCACAACCTCGGGGAACACGTCCTTGTCGACGTCTTTGCCCCACAGCACGTCCAAATGTTCATACCCATCCAATGTCTTCACGCGCGTCCCAGTCGGCGGCAACGCGCTCACCATCGCGTCGATGTCAACCAAACTGTCCCTGTTACCATACAGCAACAAAATCGGCGTCTCAATATTCCGCGTAGGGAACCGCGGGGGGCGGTAAGCCTTGCCCGAGTTGGCTGCGCCACTAAAAACGGTGATGTCGTCATCAAACATCTGGAAGGCTGATTCGCGCATGATCTGGAACCAGTGGACGACTGACTTGACAGAGGCATACGAGTACAAATGAGCATATGCGGCCATTTTTTGGGTACAGGTGATGTTGCGGTTGTCCCAGGAAAAGAGGAAATTGAGAGAGTAATCGATGATGGAGGTGAAGATAGGTGGGTAGAAGATCGCTTGCCAAGTCGCGACCGAAGAAAGAATCGCTTTTCGTCCAAAGAAAAGGTATACCGATGTCGGACTGCAGAATCGGCAACACAAAGAAACGGGAAGGATTAGCGAGAACAGTGACAGGACAGGCGCCAGAGAGAAGTGACTCACGATGCCTTCATGAGTGCATCCACAACGGGAGTAGCCAATCCTGCAGGACTCATTGCTGGCGCAAGCGCGACCAACACGTTCACCTTTTCGTTCAACTGTGGGTTGACGCTCAATGCCGCAAACGCTTGCGCGGTGCCCTGGCTGAACCCAACGTAACCGAGGCTACCCACGCCGGTACGTGCGAGGATATATTCGATCGAGTCGGGGATGTCGTGCCAAGCAAACTCGTCTAAACTGTAGTTCCAGAACTTGGAGGAGTTCGGCTTGTGACGGACCGATTTCTTCGAGTACTTGTTCCCGCGATTGTTCCCGAGCCAAACGTCAAAGCCTGCAGAGCGCAACGGGAAGAACACGCGCAGGGTCAACCCACCGACTCGTACGCACGCACGCGCATCCACGCATACCTTGCTCTGCAAGCACAAAAGGCAGACAACGCGCCTGATCCGTCAGACAGACCCACACCTCGCTATTCATGAGCAACCCATGGTGGAGATACACCGCTGGCTTCTTCCTGTCTTCCTCCGAGTAGCTGGCAGCGGCCTCGCCTCTGCGCCGAGGGATGCGGTGTAGCGTCAGGATATACCCGTCCTTGGTGAACACGACGTGCTCCTCGTGCGCATACCCATAAAGCGCAGCCAGCTCCCCAAAGTCCTTGGCAGCGCGGATAGCAGAGGCGAATGCCTCCTCCGTCGTCGGTGTACCCCGCGCGCTAGCAAAACGGTCAAAGAGCACCTGAGAGCGGCTGTAGAACCAGGCGATGACGGGCTTTGGCAGGAGCAGTACCGTGAAGCGGAGGAGCGTCTCAACGCAGAGGATGGAGAGGCCGACGAGGAGGGCGACGTATTCCTTGAACGAGAGCCGTCCAATGAGGGGAATGTGGGCCATGAGATGGTGGTGTCCAAGGATGATATTGGATGGCACCATCTGGCAATTAGCCTCTTTGAATCGTTATTACGTAAGCATCACCGACATATATCTAATAATTTGCCCGTGGGCGGAAGATTTATTGTTCACAGACAATGCCACAGAACAAAGTCAACCTTTGTATTCCCAAGATCAAGGTTCCACTGGGGTACCAAAGTAGCTACGATGTCTTGTCACAATCGGGATAGACAGGCGCATGCACCAGATAGAATAAAGTCCAATAGTCCGCAAGGAAGGACGCTTAATTAGTCGTCGAATCGGTATACTTGGTCGTAGCAAAACCAACTTGTTGGTTGGTGGTATCATACACACTGTAGAAGCGCTCACTGCACAAAAAAGGGTGTCAACGACATCCATCGCCCAAGGGAGACACACACATACAGGAAGGTGTATCCATTAGTAAAGTCCAAGCCGGACCCAGATTTGGATCCAATGTCGCCGACGACAAGGTAGATCGAACTCGAATTGCCTCCGATGACGGTGTTGAGCGAACGCGGCCAGATCTGCCCATTTGGGCTAAGCTCGTACGACTTGCCAGCCACGTGGAACGTCAACGGCTTCAAATTGTCGTATTGGCTAGCGGTGATACTGAGCAGGCCAGTAGCAGAGTCTGGGGTACCCCCGGTCAAGGCCTGGTAATTCTGGAACGCATCTAGACGTGACAGGTCAACAAGTAGTATTCAGTCACGAGACAGCACTCACCCGTGGCAATAAGGATGAGAGTGGTGCCAGTGTCGACGATACCAGCTGTTGATGGCAGGATGGTCTTGTCACCGTATGTGATCGACTGGTCGATACCCCAGTACAGGGACGCAGGCTTCGTCGCCGTTATTGGAACATAGTCCACCGAGCCAGTCGTGACCGACTCATCATAGCCACCGAAGGTAAGCTTTCCTGTGCTACTAGACTGGGAAGACGGCACAAAGTAGATTCCGAGTACTTCCCGATCTATCGTTCCTTGAGAATGAAGGTTGTCCGTTACGGTAGGGACGACGCCCGTGTTGCTGACCGTTCCATTAGTCAGGTCGGTAGGGCCCACACCAAGGATTCCGTCAACGCCTTGGAAACCATTGGATGAGTTCGCCACGCCAATGGATTGTCGAAGTATCACCAAATCAGGGGCGAGAGTAACGGTATCGATCCACTCCTCTCCAGAGAAGCGACCAGAGCCATAACTCACTGACTACATTACCTTTGCTTAAGCTCGATGTAAACGTGATCTGGAAACGTTGAAACGTACGACGGCATTCCTGGTGTCTTTGCTGAACAAGGTTCGTTCGTATGTTTTATTCGCGCCCACGAACGTGTTGGAGCTCCCAGTATCAATAAGAAGCGAGTCTGTGAACCATTCATTTCCCGAATCTACAATGACAGTAGATCTACTTACACTTCGTCACAGGCACACCCACTCCAACCTCGGCTACGTAGTGGGTTGCGGCGTTTGCAACGTCAAAAGATATGCTTCGTTTCTTGAGCTGGTCGACCTGTTTCATGGTCTGGATGCGAGCGCGGTCTATGTCAGCGACGGTACGCATGCTGCCACGTTCATTCACCCGCGTCACGAAGCTAAGGGTGGCCTTGCCCGTACGACGAGTAAGAGGACTCCCGTCCACGGTGGACAACGTGATTAGTAGCAGTGAAAGGAGCGTTTTAGGAGAGAACATGGCGGTTCTGTCTTGCAAAATTCGAGGGTCTCTCCCAGCTTTTAAAGACTCGGCGTTCGTCTTTTCTTATCCTGCGGCAAGGTTTGATGATCCGCCACCCAGTGGAGCTGCCGGCAAGTAGACATGAGGAAACCGGGCTTGGCGGAATGTAGACGTCACCGTGTGTACGACAATGAAAATCAATAATTTGGCGGATTCACTTCTAAAAAAAAAGGCATGCAATTTTTGATATCCGACTCACTCGCAAGATCTAAGCCCAAAAGTCAACTCTTTGGTCCCCGTGTTTAGCTTAGACCATGTTCTTTACTTACTTTCGGTTACAGTCATAAGTCTCCATTAATCAGAATTCTCAAGGGATCTTTGGAAAGTCGTCAAGCGATGATGTGACTTCTCTTTTGCAGATCCAGGCCGAGTCACGAGGGATCCACCCTGAGCGTGGGCTTCCATTCCCTGGCAATAAGGCTAAATCCAGCGGTAAAGATCACGGCAACATGTGTTGGTGGGTGTTGCGACTCGCGTGGTGGGTAAACAGAGTGGTTATAGCGCTTAAAGATTAAATTGAACCTAAGATCTTGCCCTGTAGTGCGTGTAGTAGCCTCATGGATTTGATCGGTCAAGCTGGATCTCAGATTGATTTGAAAGCAAAAGGTCTAAGTCTGCGCAGTCTGGCCACCCCAGTTCTATGTATTTGGGTAAGTGCTGTAGGAAAGTTGTGCGCTCGGTGCACAGCGTCAATCTTTTTTTATCACGCGGGACACCGCCATTTGTTCTCGCGTAAAATCTATGACGTTACAAGTACACATTATTGTCACCGCATTTTCGGTTATAGCTGCGCCGGGATTTCGGCCTACCGCATATTTGACCTCGGGGCGTTTTCGTCTCACCCCACCGCGCGCTTCGATCCATCGACTCCTCCCATTGAGCTTTGTAAAGTATCTGAGTAATAATTATCATTCAAAACCAAAAACAATCGGATGCCTCAAAAAGAGGGCAGTCTCGCCCACGGCCTTTCCGCTCGAAGCACGACATCCAAGCGCCACCACCGCACCGGGGACGAGTAGATTATAGCCTGACGTACTTATACCGGCTTCCAACAGCATTACACTAGGCTTTCAAGAGTAAACGATACCATGAACCTCTAGATCATTTCCAACCCCATCATTACACGTCTATGCACCATATCTCAATTTTCCCTTCCGACCGTCCTTTGCCACTCTCCCGCGCCGTCTCGACAGCGAGCTCGAAATCGCTCTCGTCGCAGAGAGATATCTTTGTCCCATCCTCATCGGCAAACTTCATACCTAACCCCGTCAGCGACGTCCCAAACTTGGCCGTTACGCGTTCGACGAATTCTCTAAACGACGTCGTAGGCGGAATCGCCATCCCACGAACGTCACCTTGGTAGTGTAGCTGCAAAAAGGGGGTTGTTGTTTTTAGTGAACTAATCAACCAGGAGGTCGTACCTTCACCCGGATGTTTGCCATCTCAAACTCCTCATATTCGCCGGTCACGAACCCGTCGTCACCGTCGTCGTCGTCGTAGACCGTTACTCTGCGCGTTGTCGGGTGTCGCGTCACCTTTCGGCGGAGTGTTCCAGCACCCGCATTATTGATACCGCCCCTTCCCATGTTTGCAGTGCCTATGGCCATGCTTTGATCCATACCCACGATCGGTTCTATGTTTATTCCCATCCCCCATCCCACGTTCTGGTTCATGCCCAAGGCCATTTGCGTGCCTGCGCTTGCGGCTCTCGATGGTGCACGACTCATCCCAGAACTGGTACTTGAATTGCTCGACGTCTTGACGGAACTCGGGTCAGATCGCATCCATGCGGGAAATTGCTGCTGCTTCTGTGGTTGTGGCTGCGATTGCTGATAGAACGACGACGCTGCAGGTGACTGCCTCTGCGATGGAGATGCGCTTGACCGCGTTTGGGCAGTAGAAGGACGAGTAACCACCGGTCGCGATGCATCATCATCCATATACATATCTATATAGGAGTTGTAGAATTGAGTAAGGTGTCCTTCTAAACAGAAATTCAACGAACGTTAGCTCGGCCGCATGCCGGTGGGAAGAGTTCGAACCGGAGAGCTGCCACTCACCTTGTGCTGGTACCTGCACAGCAGGCGGCACCGAGGGTGACACACCTTGGGTAGCCGTCATATTTTGACTATGCTGGGGGGATTGATGTAATTGTGTTACAGACTGTTGTGCGACTCCTTGCCCCTTTGGTTTCCGAAGACTCGGCCAACCCATCATCGGGTGGGCACCTGTTGCTGTTCCGGTCTCTACACCCGCCGTTCCAATACCTGTGGCATCGCCGGCGGCACTGTGAGGCGTCTTGACCTTCAGAGGCTGTACCCCTGCACTGGTCGCGGCACCCACCGCCAACCGGGTCGCATTTCTCCTGCCCGATGCAGTGTTGCTCCTCGATAGGCTCGATACATAGGGTGGTGGGACATTCACAGGATTCGAGACGGACTGCGATCGTCGTGAGGCAGGAATGGTGGCTTTATTTGGGCGAAACCCAGCTCGATGCCGGGCGGATGTCTCGGGACATTCGAGGGCAGTGGGGCGTGTTACGATCGGGTCCGTACCTGTAGTTGCGCGGTCAGAAAATGAAGGTGTGTGAACGAATGAATGACGTACGAGGTATAGGCACGGTTGCACTTCTGCTCAGCGCAGACGGCTCGACATCGGATTTGTTCCCGTTCTCTCTGCCGCCGATGTTCTCTGCAGAAGCTTGTTGCAGCTTTACTACCCCCGTGAACTCGGTGAACGCGTCATTGGAGTCGGTTGCTGCTACAAGTTTCTGTCGGTGCCGAAGTGGACGAGATAAGTAGAGGATGACATGACAGAAAGAGACTCACAGCCTTTCCGAGATAATCCTTGCTTTTAGAGTTCTTGAGTTTATTTTCCGATGGACGATACAGCACGCCAACGGGCTGAGTGACATGAGTTTAAGCGCACAGAAAACGAATAAAGAGGATCACGAACGATACTAAATACGGTATAGCCCTCGCCACGATCTCGAATGGCCTCGTCAATAACACCGTGCTCATCCGTGACCTTGAGCTGGCTGGCCGCGTGCATGTCTGCCAATCCCTGTTCTGCAAAGCCGAGATTGATTTGGGTGAGGCCCTTGTTGAACAAGATTTCTGCAGAGAAGAGTTTGAACTTGAGGCCAATTTGGTCATAATTGCTAGAAGGGGATGAGTCCAGGGATAGGAGGATATAATGAGAACTGACATGAACTCATTTCCTCGCAAATAGAGGTGCGCATCCTCAAAGTTGAGGAGTGCAACATCGTAACGTTGTAAGAGAAAATTGGACACGCCACACTGGAAGTAGCTAGAAACGGGAAGGGCGAGATGAGTGAGCAAGGACATTCAAACGTAAATACCCAAGGTGCCATGTGTACATGGAATGCTCGGGACCGAATGGTCGCGAAGGGCAGGGCCGACGTAGGTGGACACTCACGCGATCGCGAGGTAGGAATCAAGGCTAGTTGCAGCCACGAAATATTCAACGGCAGTCTCATGTTCGCTAATGGTAGCGTAAATGAGACCTATATTAGTAAGTATCTTTGAGGAATCCGCGATGCGCTGTGTCATGCATGTGAATAAGATATGGTGAGATTAGCGACCGCGACATGTACAACGCACGGAGAATAGATCAAGAGCTTTTTTAAAGTCATGGTCGTCGTACGCTTCGAGGGCAGCGGCCCATGTCTCTAGTTCAGCCTTGAGGGAGAGGGACATTGTAGGAAGAACGGGTAATCACGTCGGGTTGAGTCCGGAGGTGAGTATGGTGCTGCGTGCCAGACACAACAGACGATAAAGCTCAGCGAGTGAAAGTATGGTAGAAATGGGGATAGATGGGGAACAAAAACAAGGCAAAGTCGAAATGGACGCAGTCCATAAAAGCCGTCACGGACGACTCGTCTCGGAGTTATATCCTGTCCCCACTTTGCCCTTTATGGAAAGTCTCCTTGTCCCTGGACAGACGAAGCTAAATTTGATCCGCTGTATGAATTGATCCTGTCAGTAGTACTGCCTCCCCCGACGATTGCTATCCTTTTCGTCTAGCAGCATGTCTCTCTTCCCATGGTTGATACACCGGGTCACTATGCACACTGGATTCTTACATGGTCAGCTTGTACAAAGCTCCGCCCGTCGCCGCGGATGCTCTCTCCCCTCCGAGCCAAGGTGATACTCCGCACACCTGACCGAGTCATTCACAGCTCATGGTCAAAATACATTCAGTAGCTTCGTTGAAACCTTCCTTGTGATAAATCTTGACCATACATATTATTCTCAGTCTACCGATTGCTTACCCCTGTCATGGCTTGCATCGCCCCCCTACTGAGCCATCAAGGCCCCATCAAATATATATACTAGCACGCAGGCTGTCGCTGTGAGCCTTCCCATCCGGCCTTCAACCTCGACCGTGAAGCGGGAATCGCTTTCCACTGCCACTCTGATCGTGCCGGTGTGTAGTGCGAGGCCTCTCTTCGCTTTCCAATCACAGGTAAACGGCACAAGGTGCCTTGCGTTGCTCGCAGCGATACAGGGACCCGACGGCTCGCGTCCCTGTTTACAGTAAGCACACCGCGTCAGAAAGTTTTCCCCCCCTATAGACAGGCCACGGCGGTCAAGGGATTGGCTGCTGATTCCGTAGATTGATAAGGTCCCGTGATAACATTCCCCCATGGGGAAGCCCCGTCCAGGAAGAAGGTAACAGGATCAAATTTTGGTCGTCCCAAAGTGGTCGACGGACCAAACCTCCCACCGTGTTCCATGTGTCACAAAGCTGAACTTGGAGATTATCATCCTGCCCGCATGCTCGATTCGCCGTTCTGTGAAAGTTGCCGGTCACATGGTGGGGTAGGCGAGAATCTTGTACGTGTATATCGCAGGACCCCATCGACGACCTAAGCGCGTGGTTCATCACGTTTCCACGATAATACTTTGTAAGTTCCGTGCTACGTAGTCGCCTCCGGACGCTCAACAGTGTTTGCATGGAAACGCATCCGAGTCATTGAAAATGTGGACAGTCCGCTTGAGCGTTGGATGTCCTCGTGTTGGCATTGGTGAGCAAGAACCATTTCCACTTGATCTACTCTGTTGGTGCTACCGCTTTGTCGCCATTTAGTCATTACGGGAGGATTTTCTACCAACTCCACCAGATTAGCCTCCTCTTGCGACAAGACGTTCCTCCTTTCAGCGTCGGTGGTGCTTGTTGGTGGTTGCTCATCCACCCTGCTGTCAGTTATAGTGACTGACACCGTCGAAAATGCACATGGGAGGGGTGCATTTTCTATGCAGCCTTCACGTGTCTGGTGGCCGCCATAGGAGTCGTAGACTATGGCGAGAAGACTAATTTCCGTGATTAGCCTCTTAGGATTTGCACACGTCGACTTACGCGTTCACTAACAGGAGCTCACTTGGATCAGCGCGAATGAGATCGCTGCCCAGTCTCCGTATTTCGGAGCCCTCTTGATGCTCAAAGTGCCTCCCAGAAACCGCCGTGTTGCTAGGTTGCCGCTGTGAAACAATTGCCAAGGGCAAAACCCTAGCCTCTGCATATTCTAAGCTCGGTGTGGGACTTCCGGTCCTATTTGAGATGAACATCGCAAGTTCGAGTGACCTTCGTCTCGTCATGACAACAGGAACGACCGAGTTCACGGATCTCAGTCAAACCCTACCCTCGATTTCATGGACCGACCCAAACCGACCCTCGTAAGCCGATGTCGATGCGAAGCACCTACTTCAGCTTGATTGATCTTCTTACGGAGGTTGCAGACGACGCAACCCCGCGCCTATACCTAATGCGATCGCAGCCCTGCCTTGTCCAACGCCATCTCGTCATTGAATTCCCATTATACCTCACCATCGTACTGCCGTGCAAAGAGTATGCTCCGCAGACCCGGTCCCTACGGGAGATCCTTGTTTACGGGTGCGTTAGTCGTCGTGTTGGACGTATGTAGTAAGTTTATCAGAGGGTGGATGGAGGTAACCGGGGCGAGTGTGGCCAGAGACACGTATGGTTGATATGTTAACGTGGGACAGGTAGGTGGGGGTGCCAGGGCTTAGAGAGATGAAGAGGGACGCCAACGGCGGTTCTTGGAGGAGAGAAAAAGATACACGTATCGATGAGTGGGATGCATGACGATATCCATCATCCACAAGTTCGCCGAACCATCGTCATAGTCCCAAGTCGGTTCTCCGGCGTCTTTCATATTCTTGAGCACAGCGTGAACGAAATAGTCACGGTAAAGGTCGTCAAGAGGGCGTTGCCTCGGTTCCTGGACAAGGCCCAGCTTGAGTACTTTTCCAGCGAAGTCGTCCAAGCCAGGAACAAAGAGGACGATCATACATCCGCGCTATAGAAGCAATGAAGTGAAGGTCCGATATCGTAGATACCTGACGGAGAAAACGAGATCTTGCATACGTCAGGATGGATGGCAACCTTGTGGTCGTCCCATGCGAAATGCATATCCTTTCGCAAAAGGATTACGTTCTGGATAAGGAGTCGATCTTGGCTGGTCCACCTACCTCTTTCAAGGCCAGGATGGCTTTTGTTCACCCACTGAACGTTTCTCGACTATGTCAACAAATAAGGTGGACAAGGGGTACCCCGACGTCACAGTGCGTGCGTGGGGAAACGTGAGCGGCCTTACGGTTATGTCAATGGCGCGATGGCCCCAGACTGATGAGCACGCCCCGACGCCGACTTCGCTCGACATCGCACGCCAAGTTTCACCCGTGTTGCCGCTGACCGGACCACACCCTCTCCCCACCGAAACCCTTTGGATGATCTTCCAGCTCATATTCGAGTTGGCTCGAGAGACAGCGGGAGCAGCGACAATCTCGTGTCACCCTCTGTCTTCTTCCCTCTCCCCATACTCGCTCGTCTGCGCATGCCTCTGATGGTTTCGGGTTCTAAAAACCGTGCCCATCTACTGGACGCGCCTGGTTATCGCGGTGGATGCGATCGCAGCGCGGAGTACGCATGACTGGGCAGGTGATCGTTCCTTGAAAGTCGCTATGACGAGACATCACAGCATGTCTGTGACTATAGTTGCTCGATACCCGCGCTCTGGAGAGAGAGCGGCTGCACCCGATACCTCAAAGTGCTTATGCTGTTGAGTCGCCCTGACGCCGGTCGCCTCGCCATCATCAAAGTGGGTGCTTCCCGTCGGAACTCAAGGTTCCCCTGTTTGAGTAAGTCATGTTTGATGGCCACTCTGTCAAGAATGCGCTGATGGCCCATCCCCGTCTTGCGAGCTGGTTCAGGCATATGACGTCCGTGGTGACGCTACCTCTGGCGACAATACCACGTCGCTGTACGGGTTCCTATTCGTGATCGACATCTTTTCGTCCATACGAGAACTGACGCGTTTCGACGACAATGTACTGTATGCAAACCTACTCGCGCTCAGACCTGGAGTCCTGCTTCCGCCGGATTACTGGCCGAACGGCGCTGCGAGGCACTCTCGTACGCCACGGTTGGGAAGCAGTTTACAGACACACGTTACGATCGTGGATTGCATCGTCGACGGTTTCGAAGAGCGTCCAGCCCTCTATCAACCTCACGCTCGCATCCATGGGCCCAAGTACGACGATTCAGAAGACCTCGTCTGCCGATGGGATGGAAGGAGTCTCTCTCTGATCGACTGTGCGAGGATGACCCGTGTGTTTCTGGAACGACTGCACGGGGAAGTTGCACCCATGTGGCATGTGCCCTCTCACGCCTCCGCCTCGTCGACTGCGACAACTTTGTTGCGGGAGACGTGACCTCGTTGGTGCAGTCCCGGGAGACGCAGGCAGCGTTCGTGACGCTCATGGTTGTTGGGGACAGGGTGGTTGGCTGAGCATGTGGGAGCGTTCCCTTGGGATACTGTTGCCAAGGACGGCGTGCGGTACGTGTGGGATAGGTCCAATGGGTTGATGACGACGAGTCGGCCGCGTAGTGGGAAGTGAGCACTTTTCACGTTTTGGTCGATGCGGTGGATGGCTCACTGCTGCTCGCTCCCCGAGGATCAGGGTGCGAGCAGGCGATGCTGGCGCGTATCGTCGCACCCACGCGTTCTGGAGTCCTGTGTCAAATCGTGTGAAGCTGTCCGGGTGTAATGATTTGGCTAATGATCAGAACTGAGACATCGTGGGCATGCTCGTATGGGTGTCTCGCTTGTGCCCAGTAGATGGATGAGCGCGATCAGTCTTTCCGCGATTAGCCGGTGTCTCGATAAATGACTAGACCTCAGTCGTCGATGTCCTTCCAACATGACCATGACGACCACCGCGACGTCGACACGGAGCACGTCCATCTCGCTGGCCCCCGCGCTAGCTAAACCGATCGACTGCTTGCTCATCGACAACTTTGACTCCTTCACCTGGAACCTCTACCAGCAGCTCTGCCTCCTCGGCGCGAGCGTCACCGTCATCCGCAACGATGCCATACCCGCCGCAGCCCTGCCCCAGCTCAACATCAAGTCCCTCATCATCTCGCCCGGCCCTGGCCACCCCACGACCGACTCGGGCATCTCCCGCGATGCCATTCGCTACTTCACCGGCAAGGTCCCCGTTCTTGGCGTCTGCATGGGTCTCGAGTGCATCGTCGACGTATACGGTGGTACGATCGAGTGCGTGTTCTCCCTCTTCCATCACATACGAGCACGCTCACGCAAAACGACAGATATGCAGGCGAGATCAAACACGGCAAGCTCAGCCCCGTTCGACACGACGGTCGGGGTTGCTTCAAAGGCATCCCGCAGAGCATCCAGTCCACTCGCTACCACTCCCTCAGTGCCTCTGTGAAATCGCTTCCCAGGGACCTCATGGTCACGAGCGTCACCGAAGAGAGCGGCGTCATCATGGGCGTTCGTCATCGCGAGTTCGTCCTCGAAGCCGTCCAGTATCATCCAGAGAGTATTCTCTCTGAAGGCGGAGACGCCCTCCTTCGCAACTTTCTTGACCTCAAAGGCGGCACCTGGCAAGAAAACCCAGATGCCCTCGTCCTCGACACCACTCTACCCCCCTTTCCCTATGACGCTCTCGCTCCGAGAACCGGAAAAACAGCCGAACTGAAAACAAAAGGACCCTCCATCCTCGAGCGCATCTATGCACAGCGCCTCAAGGACGTTGAACATGCCAAGTCTCTACCCGGCCTCGCACCGCGCGACCTCGACGCCTTCCTCGCCCTCCACCTCGCTCCGCCAATCGTGCCATTCGTTGCGCGCCTCAAGGCCAAATCTCCCGCACTCATGGCCGAGATCAAGCGCGCCAGCCCATCCAAGGGCGACATTGCACCCAATGCCAACGCGGCACGCCAGGCGCTCACCTACGCCCTCGCAGGTGCATCCGTCATCTCCGTCCTTACCGAGCCCACCTGGTTCAAAGGCTCCCTCCTCGACATGCGGCTCGCGCGTCAGGCCATCGACTCCCTCCCGAACCGCCCCGCAATCCTCCGCAAAGACTTTGTGCTCGACGAGTACCAGATAACCGAAGCCCGTCTGTGGGGCGCCGACACCGTCCTCCTCATCGTCGCAATGATCCCGCCCACGCGGCTCCGCGCGCTGTACGACTACTCGCTCTCGCTCGGGATGGAGCCCCTCGTCGAGGTACATACCGCGGACGAGATGCACGTCGCGCTCGAGCTGGGCGCCAAGGTCATTGGCGTGAACAACCGCAACCTGCACGATTTCAACGTTGACATGGGTACGACGAGCCGATTGGCGGATATGACGCGCGGGGGAGACGTCGTCCTGTGCGCGCTCAGCGGGATCAGCGGGCCCGACGACGTGCGGGGCTATGCCAAGCAGGGAGTCCCGGCGGTGCTCGTCGGCGAGGCGCTCATGCGCGCCGAGGACCCGCGGATGTTTATCCACCACTTGCTGGACTGGCCGTTGCCGGAGGACGAGGAGGCGGAAGAGGATGGGCGGGTGCTGGTCAAGATATGTGGGATCAAGCGCGCCGAGGACGCGTTGGTCGCGGCGGAGGCTGGTGCGGACCTGCTGGGTCTCATCTTTGTCCCGTCGAGTAAGCGGTACGTCTCAGTGGACACTGCGCGCTCGATCGCGAGTGCTGTCCGTGCGTTTCGTGCCCCGCCGAACGAGCCCCCAACTGTCGACGGGAAGAGCGCCGACGTCGAGACGAAATCAGAGGCAGAAGCGGAGGCAGACCAAGACAAGGACGAGAACAAGGACGTCGAAACCGTCGAAAAAACTGAAATTGCGACAGAAATCAAGGTAGAAAAGGCCAAGGACGTTGGGAACGCGCCCTGGTTTGCGACGCACGCACGCCGACTCGAACGGACGCTCGCACACCGTCGTCCCTTGCTCGTGGGGGTGTTCCAGGATACGACCCTCGACGTCGTGCAGGACACCGTCACGCGCGTAGGACTAGATCTTGTGCAGCTGCATGGTGCGGAGCCCGTCGAGTGGGCGCGTTTCGTGGACGTGCCTGTTGTGCGTGCGTTCCACGTCGGCGCTGGAGACGTGAATGGTGCTGCAAACAAGGATGATCTGCGGGACGCGACGCGCCCTGGGTTACATTCGTTCGTGTTGTTGGACGCACGGCGTAGCGATGGGCTCAGTGGGGGGAGCGGCAAAACGATCGACTGGGCGCGCGCACGGGCGTTGGTGGATGGGGGCGAACTCGATCTGGGCGAGGCAGAGCGCACGCGGAACAAGTGTGGGGACGAACGCGGAGGAGAGGAGGAGGCAAGAACCGACGGAGACGAGAATGAGGGGAGGCCCCGTCGCGCGCGTATGCCGCTCATTCTTGCGGGTGGGCTGACGTCGTCGAACGTAGCCGAGGCGATCGCGCGAGTGAAGCCCTGGGCGGTGGACGTGTGCGGTGGCGTCGAGCTGGAGGACGGAGCTGGCAAGGACCCAGAGAAGATCAAGGCGTTCATTCAGGCCGTCAGAACGCTACCTGCGCCAGCACAGAGCCCAGCGGAAATTTGAGAGAGAAGTAGATGACTCGGAGTCGTTAGTTGTGCTCGAATGTAAGACGTTTTCTTGCGTCGTTTCGACGTGGGCGTGGGTCATGAACGTGCGCTCTGGGTGGCATCAACGAGGGTGCGTGTTGGATCGCCGCGGTCGTTGACCCGTTGGCGCCTGGCCCTGGAGGTGAGCTCAAGTTCATCGAACCACGTCACTGCGGCGGCAGCCTGGCAGCAAAAATCTGAGGTAAAACGCCTGATGGAAACTCATTTCCCAGTGATGAGGCGAATATAGGTTCAGGGTTCGATCGGTACTACATCTGGGGTTCGCCCTGGGCTTGGACGATGATGGGGGTGGGCATGTGGACCCCCCGTGGAACAGGCCGTTACATATGCGGAACGGTGCGTCCCGCTGCTGATACCTAACGCGAACGGCGCAGCCTAGCAGGGATCGCCCCTCATCTCGACGAAAACTACTAGTGGCGAGTCGAGACCCCGCTAGCGGCGCAAATCTGGGCTCCAATCCCGTCTCTCCCCGTATATCGTGTCACCCAACCAAGGTATATCGCCCTAGGTGAACAGTCTCCAATTCTCTGTCGTACCAGGCTTCAAACCATACCGGCGCTGGTCCGCCCTTGCTCCTCGTCGTTGTGCCGTCGGCGTCTGTATCTGCTTCCCGATCTTCCACCACAACTTCCGCTCAACGTCGCCATACTCTCGTCACCCAATGATGATGGACGTGGATTTCGACGTACCCTTCCACTGTGCCCAGCTCGCACCAGTGCACATCACAGGCTGGAATTACACCTCAATACCTGAACTCGTCGTACGTAGCCTGACGACCTCTTCCCCCGTTTTCACCTGAACCTCCATCCTCCATATCCCCACTTTCCCTCCGTCGATCCGTCCCTCTGCACCGTCCTCCACCTGCGCCTGCACCCTGCGCGACAGGTCCTCCCTGGGATTGTGCCACAGGACGATGCCCGAGCACTCTGCGATCTGATCACCCGCGCCCACAACGCGTCTGACCCTTGCGAGGTCGAACGTTGCCTCCGCCACGTTGCGCTTTCCTGGGAGGACTACTACCTCCCCAAGTTTCCACTCCCGTTCTTCCAGGTCCGGGTCGCGGACGTACGCGCCGCCGGGGGATCGCTTAGTACCGCCCTGGATCTGTACGACGAGGTGCGTGGTGTGTTCGTGTTGCTTGCGAGCCGTGATATTGTTGCTGACAGCACGGCCCGTGAATTTCTTGCGATGAACAGGTGCTTCATGCGATCGATGCTGGTCCGCAGAGCGCATCGTTTGCAGATTTCGTGTCCAAGCTGCGGAGGCTGGCTCGTGGGGATGCGGAGAGAGGGGGTGAGCTTTTCATCGTACGGCGTCTCCACGGATCGCATGCCGATCCTGTCTCGTCGCTTTTCTTACCTGTCTCACGCACCCTCTAGCGCTCGTGACTGACAACCTACGGTTCTTTCAAAGCTGGAAACCCTCACGTGCGTTTGCCAACCCATTCTCGTGGCCAATGCTCCCGCCCAGCGCGCCCGATATCCTCAATGCCTGGCGGACGTTCAGGAATCAGAGACAGTTACTCAACTATAGCTTGCTGCAGGCCATACATCTCGATCAATGCTGCGAGCTCGTGCCCGAGGTACGTCAACGCTAGGCGTTCCGTTCGTCTTTCGCGGGGGAGAACACGAATATGACCTTTGTTCTTAGTCTGTCGAGTCAATGACACGATATGGATTCATTCCTTCTCTCGTCCAGTTCGCGCCCGGGAGCGAAGTCAAGGATCCGGAAGCACTCGTGAACATCTTGCTCGATCTCGATGAGGCGCGTTTACCTTTCATCCTCCCCCCTTGCAGTGACCACCGACTGATACTGACTTGACCACAACGAATCGAACCCCAACTTTAGGCATACGCATCAGTCCTGCAACTCGTCGATCGCGTCGAGCAGCTCACGACCGAGAACATCAAGGCGATCCACAAGAAGCTCATGTGCTCATCCAAGATCCACATCGTCGATGGTGGCGGGTGTAGCGGCTCGGTGCGCTATGTCAACGCAGGATCCACGCGGTCAGCCACCCAAAAGTCGGCCGTGGTACGGAGCCACCAGTATAACCTCGCGTATTGTCCCGTCGAGCTGGTGGACCAGCAGTTGGATTACATTTGCAAGATGGGGAGGGTATGTGTTGCGCCGTCGTCTACTTTCCTTTGACCGTATTCCGTTGGACGTTGCTGATCGCATGCATTTTTCAGCAATACATTGCGCGATGGCGGAATCCGTTTGCGACAGCAGCGTGGATTCACGTTACGTTTACGCGATGTCACCCTTTCGATGTGAGCGCCATCTAGCTTATTTCTCTGGCGCCGTCTCATCGCCGCAACTTTGCATGGCGTACACGGACCCAGGACGGAAATGGACGGATGGCGAGGATATTATCGTCTATCCCCCTCGTACGCCACGGCTTCCCACCAGTGTGCATCTCGCCCATGTGGAGAGGCGCGTATTATGAGAGTATGAACACGGTGAGCGTGGAATTCCATTTCAAGTTGAGGAACGGCTGTGTACACGCTTCCACCCCTTCTCGTCGCTGCGCGCCCCTCTTTATCTCCCTCTCTCTGACGAACAACACAGGCTTGGGAAGGCGACTATCAGCCCCTGATCCGCTGCGTCGTCGAGAGCGTCCAAGCGTCGCTGACGGATGTCGAGCGAATCATGGCGTGAGCGGACCCGTCGAGTATGCGCCGTCTGTATCTTGGCCACTTGTTTCCCGGTCCCACGTTATGGACTTTTTCCCCTTGCCGTCGTAGTTTTTCATCGTGTTTGGCTCTGCCCTGTCCAAAACGACACATGCCTTTTCGTCGAAAGTACCCTTGTATTTTCGTCCTCGTGGGGTCGATTGCTGCCACGATGACGACGTTCGCATTTTCCCCACATATACAGTATATCCGAACCGTGTATCATGTTTTCTTTTTTTTTTCGTTCAACTATGCCAGTGGATGATCGTCGAGTACCCTCATGAACAAGTTGGTCTGGCGATATGATGATGATCAGCCATCGATCGTCGTTTCTCCGCAATGTGACGTTTCCGAATGACTATAATCATACGTCCGAGTTGAACGATCGACAGATAGGGTGGCTAGTAAATATCATTGTTACTTACACGACGCGTTTAGCAGAATCTAAGTCGTAGCGGAAACGTCGTCCGAAACGTGAAGGCAAAACGTGATGTTCGTCCACACTCGCCATCTCCAGCATAGATTACAACAGTCAACGAGACAAAAAGACCGAGTCGAGCAAGAAAAAAAAAGTGTGTTCCAAAGCCTTGCGAACTAACGACGAGGTATATACATCAAGATCCCCAATGGCATTCCGCCTCTCTCCAAGAGTCTCTATTTGACACGCAAAATCGGGTTTGCTCCATGTGCGAATTCCGTGTGGCAACGTCAGCGATTTCCAGCATGTGCCCTCGCGAGCTCTCGTTCGAGCTCGTCGCTCGGGTTGTCCATGACAGGCGTCGGGGGCCTGTGTGCAGGCACCGTGTAACCAGACGTCGCTCCTGGGATGTCTCCGTACTCGAGCACGGGCGAGCTAATTATCTCATCTCGGGATGGGATTGGCAGACTTGGAGTCATACGTGACGTGAGCAGGCGTCACGGGGGAACGACCGAACGACGGCAACTCACCTGTCCTGTCTACGGATCTGCCCCGCCGCTCTTGCTTGTGCGCGTACCTCTTTTCGGAACGAATTCACTTCTTCGACGATCAACTTCTTCATGCCCTCGATCGAGTCTTCCTCTTCAAACGAAAAGTCGAATTTCTGTGTCGCGTTAGACACACGTGGGAAATGAAAGTGGGATGAAAATGAAGAGATGAGATGTTTGTGTAGGCAAGGAGTAAAAAGAAACATGCCGCTTCACAAACGGGTTCGTCGGCTGGATCGTGCCATACCTGCAGATATGGGTGGTTCAGTGCTTGCTCACAGCTGATCCGCTTGGCAGGATCAAAGCACAGCATTTGGGAAAGGAGATCGATAGCGAGCGGGTTAGCATGGGGATACAGGGTTGCGAATGGTACTCGAGGTTTGATGGGTAGCGACCGGATGTAGTCTTGTGCCTACACCGAGGACTACGGGTTAGCTTACACGCATCAGTCAAGTGGGGTTGGACTGACTCTGGGCGAGCCAACCCGGCGGAGCGTGTCTTCGGATGGGGTACCAAGATAGTGCAAGATCTGGTTCAACTGATCGACATAACTGCAAAAAATTGGGGTCACCATATTATGCATGCCGAGCCGAGACTTACTCTCTGCCTTTGAAGATCGGCTTTCCGCCGAGGAGCTCAGCAAGAATACAACCCACGGACCAGACGTCGATGGCAGTGGTCTACGTCAGGATCAGCAGCACGAAAACCTAATAGTGGCACGGACGCACGTAGTTTGCGAAACTCAACATGATTTCCGGCGCGCGATACCATCGCGTGGCTACGTATTCCGTCATGAAGCCTTGGTTTCCGGCTGCCTTGGAGGTGCCGCCACCAGGGGTGTACCCTCGCGCAAGACCGAAATCACAGATCTTGAGTTCGCAGTCGGCATTGACGAGGAGGTTCCCAGGCTTGAGATCCCGATGCAATACATTTGCAGAGTGGATATACTTTAAACCGCAGAGCGTCTGGTATAGGAACGATTGGAAGTGCGCATCAGTGAGTGGTTGTCCTGAACGAATCTGATAGTAGGCGCGCGTTAGCCATTAGGCGTAGGAACGAGCGGCGTCGCTTACGATCGCATGGAGATCTGCTTCCATGAGTTCTTCCTATGTGGGGGATGGATGGTGTTGGCCATCAGCGGACGCGGAGAGGTACTTATCACTGACATAGAGATACACTTCGTCAAAGTTGCCATTGGGCTGGAAAACGATGTCCATATCATACAAGCAAGTTATCTGTCGGTCTGGGATCAGTGACCGCCCATGCAACACCGCGGCGAGGACTGCAGTCGCTCACGTTCTTGTGTCCTCTAAAGTGGTGTAGCAATCTCCAGGTGCGCGATCAGCTGGAACGTCCGATCGTCCTCGTCGGCCAAGAGACATACCTGATCTCGCGGAGACATCGTTTCGTCAGGATACGCTGCAGAAACGAGAGAACGAATGAGACAATGTCTAGGGGGAACCGTCAAGGGACCCACCTTGGTGTTGATGTTGGTGATTTTCTTGATCGCGCACCCTTCGCCCGATCTCCTGTGTCGCGCTGCAACGACGCAGCCATAGGCGCCCTGGCCAAGTTCCTTGACAAACTCATACTCGGCGTCGACGATAAAAGTCGAGTTGAGCGCGTTGAAGCTATGCCTTTGCATCACCGTGGTTGTCAAGAAAGCGTAAAGACTGGTCCGACTATGAAACTGCCTGGTGTGCTGTGCTAGAGATACATATCGATGGCACCAAACAGTAACACACATTTACACTGCAACCAGGGGCAAGACCTGTGTCGATACGCGCAGTCCATATATTCGGGGGTGCAGGCACACAGAGACTTGGAATCCGGAGGACTTACCGTGGAGTTGCAGCGACGCAAAATATCGACGAGTGAGATTCGACTTGCAGAAAGTTTTGAAATTTCGTAGCAGCACTAGATAGCGGGACTATCATGCAGTTCGCGTGTGCCTCTGCGCTTGGACCCAAGAGTCCACCTTCTCCTTTTCAGTATCTATCCCGTGCTCCGACCTTAGGTGGCGGCGAAGGTCGTAAGCACGTGTCAAGACATGCTCGCACGTCTTGCTGGAAGACGATCCAGAGGTGTCTAGTGTAGTCGTCGACGCTACTAGCGCGTCAACGTGCGGGTATGGGCAACGTATAGACATTGCGTTTTTCAAGCGAGCGGCATAGGCTTTACCAGTGATCGCTTCGATATCCATAGCGTCATCTGCGTCAGCAATGGATGCCTCCTCTTCCGAAACAGTCTGAGCGTCGCCACTTTTCGACGAGTGCAGCTTGGCTAGATGACGCTCGAGAAGATGTTTGTATCCGAAAGCACTATCGCAGTGCACGTGAGGGCACACATGATTCCGTCGACCGAGATGAACGACGTTGTGATGTACTGTCAGCGCCTTTTTCTGTACAAGAATGTCAAACCACGCAGCATTGCGAGCACCCGCGAAACACAACATACTGATTTAAAGTCTTTGTCACAACCCACGATGTCGCATTTCCAGTCACGCCCAAGTTCACCACCACGCCTTCGTTTGCGAGGTTGAGAACCCTCGGCATTGGTTTCATCCTCAGTTGCATCTGCCCCGTCAGCGTAGTAAAGGTGTGCTTCAGCTTCCTGCTGTTCGTGCAGCTTTTGGTGAGCTCTGAGATTATGTTGCGATGCGAACGTGCGGCTATTGCATTTGGGGTGCGTGCACGTCGGGGGATGGTCATTCCGTATATGCGCCTGCAACGCCGTCCACGTGCCAAAGTAAAGAAGATCCTTATCGGGGCCGGGTAAACAGTGAAGATGAGAGCAAGTATATCGCTTGTCTGGCATGAAGACATGAATGTAGGATCATTCGAGCTTGGGCATGCAATCCATACCGTCATGCGTTTTCATGTGACCTCGCAACTTATGATTTGTTGCAAACGACTTTGTGCATGTTGGATGTGAGCAGATGCATGGTTTCGTCCCTGGTGGGGAGTGCACTTCGCAAATGTGAGTGCGCAACTGATGGTGCTTGGAAAACACCTCGGTGCAATCTACTTCTGGGCACTAGGCGAACTCCATGAAATTAGAAACTAGAACGCGAAAAGGACTGACAATGTAAGATTTGTCCCCTCTATGGGAATTTTCGTGGACGACGAGATGTTGAAACGTCCAGAAGCGTTTCGTACATTCCGAGGATTCCGTGCAAACATAAGGTCTCTCTGATTCGGGTAAATGGCTCCTGCTGTGTGCCTGTAAATGGCTCTCTCGCAGGTAAGATTTTCCACAAGAATTACATGCAAACGGACGCTATGTGGAGGGCGAATGAGAAAATGGGAAATTTTTCAAATCACTAATCCTGACCTCGCCAGTATGTGACCGCTGGTGTTCTGCCAACCTCGACGGTTTCGGGTAGGATTTTGTACATCCTGGATACGTGCACGGGCAGCGTGATTTTCTGCCGGCTTTATGGGGCTTTTGACGCGTTTTCTCGGTTGTGAGAGTCGTCGTGGCCTCTGACGGCGCTGGGCTGGACGAGAGCCGCAATACAAGGTGAGGGTTTCTCCGTTTCCCGAGAACCGTCGTCGTCGTTGTCTTCATCGCAATCGCAATGGAACTCTTCGACTCCAAGTTGCCCGAGAGCAAAGGAGTGCCCGAAGGATCCTATTTTGATATTTATTTATTTTCTTGTATAAGCCCAAATTTAGTAGCGCTCCTCGTCTTCGAACCGGAGCGCTATAACGAGCTTGATGACTGGAAAACCAAGTATCCGCCTGGTGTCACGCCTTGCTTTTGCCTGTATCTTGCTCCTCACTTGGTCGTTCGTGGACGATATACTTCGGCTCTCCGAAGACCACCCACGGTCACTCGCTGAAGACACGCTCCTGGTCGCGTCTGACTCTGTGCGCGAAGCTATGCTGTCCCTTCTCGCGATACATGAAGACGAACCGCGAACTCTTTTCGAACGGGATGCTGATGGTCGTTCGGGCACAACGTTCGAACAGCTACAAGCGTCTCTCGACAACTTCCATCGAGAATCGCTACTTCGTGATGTACAAGCACCTTCCGGTCCACGTTCGACAAAAGGACGTCACTTCGCAGACATAGATTTGTGCAGATCCCTGGCGGGAAAACGGATCACGATGATCGGTGGCGAGCACATTTACCGACTTCACGTACTCCTTCTCCAACAAAGGGAGCGCGCAGAGAAGAAACAGTTTCCTTGTCCGTATCACGAATTCTGCACCCACCACCACATCTGTTCGTCTGACCGACACGTGCGAGACGAGGCACCGTTACCGCGTTATATCAAACCACCGACAACGCAAAAACTGGTCGAGACCGGGTCCGCGGCCGTCAACTACATCGTTTCTGATACACTCTTTTCCGCACAGGATGAGTCTTCCTGGGAGTATGCTTTACCATTTGTTGATCCGATGACGGGGGTACGGTTGCGTGAGACGTACTGGCTCGCAGCCGCACGGAAAGCAAACGTCGTCGTTCTGGGGCGTGGTCCACTAAGTGCACCGGGTCAGACATACACAGGGAATTGGTCTTTCTTTCACCACGTGCCAGACTACCTGGATATATCGCGCGCATCCTTCGCAGGCGAATACAAGCATCACGACGATGACCAGACGGTTCCACATGCGCTGCAAGTCCTCAACGCGGCGGTCCATCTGACCGTGTCTCGTTTCTTGCCCGACCTCTTTCAGCTTCTACAGTCCATCCGACGGGACGTGCGTCCCGGCAGACAGAAACGGCTAATATGGCCAAGTACTTGGTATCGTCTGCCGGGCCGAGGTGCCGCGAGGACCACACTCCTTGGTCCGTACAACGTCCGCTCAACATTGCACGACGCGATACACTTTCCCAATCGTCGCTCTTCGGTGGAGCACGTCCTCGCGTTGCACCTCTCAACGGTCATCCATGCAGACGCCACGCAGACGGCCCTCGGGGAAGATCCCTGGACATTGCTCTTTAACGCACAAGGCAAGTACGTGGGTCTGATCGTACGTGTATATCCCGTTGACGTGCGTCCTAGTATACCTTGAAAATATGGTGCTCGGAGAGCTTCTACCCCGGTACGGTATCGTGTTTCTGCCCCTCGACGTGCCGTGGGTCGAGGGCGCACAGACTCGGAGAAACAGACCCGGGTATCCTCATGGTGCAAAGGACGTCGAACTTGACCGTATGGCGGCTGTCGGAGAGGCGTTTCTAACAGGAATCGAGTACGTTCTTGGGTACCTTGAATGACGTCCGTGTGGCCCATCCCATCACTGTACATACATCCGCTCCGCCGGAGGCGCTCGGACCGATGTAGATTTCACCTTCCGAAGCAGATAACTGATAGTCTTTAGAGTGATATACGCTATGTGAAATAAAGGCGTCGACTGAGCGCATGCCCTTGGCGGCCAATTGTAACTTTGGCGATACTTTTGCTTCTGCTCTGATCGAGATACATCATTCTTCAAAGCTGGGGCGTTACTCCAAGATATACGACATACACCACTTTTTAATTGATACCAAGCACAACATATGTGGGTTACACTGGAAATCCCGAAATGCCTTCTTCGACAGTAATGAAGCAGACAACCTAATCACTTTCCCAGTCTCCCAGATTACAACAAAGGCCGAGACCTGCTGGCTACGTTACAATGCGAAAACCCACACACTATCATATACAGGATTTTTAGTTGGTGTCCGCATCGGTGTATTGAGTAGTGGCAAAGCCGACACGGTTGTTGGTGGTGTCGTACACGCTATAGTAGCGCTCGCTAAAAGTAGACACGGGGTTCCAAACTCGTCAGCACCAAACCAACGGACAGCGAAGAAAAAAGATCCAGGCAAAGAAACACACGTACAGGAATGTGTAGCCATCGATAAAGTCGAGTCCAGATCCAGACTGGGAGCCCAGGTCGCCGACGACGAGGTAGATTGAACCAGAGGTTCCTCCGATCGCAGAGTTGATCGAACGGGGCCAGATCTGGGCATTGGGCGAGAGGTCGTAGGACGTGCCGCCAATGTTGAATGACAACGTCTGCAGGTTGGAATATTGCGACGAGGTGATGGTAAGGAGACCGGTGGTGCTGTCCATCGTGCCACCCGTTGCGGACTGGTATTGCTGGAATGCGTCTGTAGCAGGTAACCAATCATGAGACTTTGTCCAATGGTGGTCTCGATGTGGTTGCTTACCCGTAGCAATGAGAATGAGGGTGGTGCCAGTGTCGACAATACCAGAAGTTTGCGACAAGATGGTGGTACCTCCGTAAGTGATAGACTGGTCGATTCCCCAGTACTTCGATGCCTTGGAGTTCGATGTGATAGGAACGTAGTTCACCGAACCAGTAATGACCGAATTGTCAACACCGCCAAAGGTGATCTCTCCGGTGCTACTGGACTCAGAAGCCGGAACATAGAATATCCCGAGTACCTCCTGTGATATCGTTCCTTGAGAAAGAAGGTTGTCCGATACGGTAGGGACTGTGTTCGTGTTGCTGACCGTCCCAGAAGTCAGGTCGACAGGTCCAATACCAAGGATGCCATCAACACCGCTGAAACCAGTGGCAGAGCTGGCGACGCCTATGGATTGATTTGGAATTACCAAACCGGAGCCGAGTATGACAGTATCAGTCCATTCCTCTCCAGAGAACTGCCCAGAACCATACGACACCGTCTGACGACCTTTGTAAGCCCGAGGTAAACGACATGAAGGAGCGGGAAACCTACCACAGTGTTCCCAGTGTCCTGACTGGTGCTGGTTTGAGTGAACGCATTGGAAGCGCCAATCCAGGTATTCGAGCTTCCAGTGTCGATCAAAAGTGTGTCTATAAACATGTAAGCGGTCGTGTCTTGAACTAGCACCAAAACACGTACATTCTGTTGCGGGACTGCCAACCCCCACCTGAGCCGTGTAGGTTACCGCGGTGTTCGTGACGCTAATGGATGCGTCGCGTTTTCCCAAATTGCCAGCGTTTTTGAAGGCCTGGGCACGAGCACGGTCCTTCTCGGCGACGTTGAGCATGCCATCCGTATTGATCCTCGTTGCAAAGCTGAGAACAGACTTGCCGGTGCCGCGACTGAGGGGACGTGCATCCACGACAGCTAAGCTAACGAGAATCAACGACAGGAGAGCTTTAGAAGGGAACATGGCGAACTAGTACCCGGAGGACTAAAGCATTCGAAACTAACCTCGAGCCCTTAAATCCTGCGGGTTAGCGATGACGCGATACAGAGTACATATGGTGGATGTTCTGTGTCAAGGAATGAACCATACGGTCGAGTCATAAATGACAGACGTGTCCTGAAGGAATATGATCATGGTGAACGCTCAATTTCACACTTGAACGCATCCAACAACAGGGACGGCATATGCTAGATGGACATACCAGTCACCGCATGAGGAGGATGAGCGGTAAAAATATGACATACCACCCGTGTATCGCCTTCCGCGGCGCTCGTTCCAATGTGTGCCTGCTTCTACGTTTCATGCGGCACAGCTGAGACGACAAGAGACCTGTTCGCCAGAGAGTACGTCAGTCTCACTGACATCATGTACATGGGACGCTGCATCCAAGCACCCCATGATGACATCAATCCCCGAGTCGCAGCTTGAACTGTGCCAACAGTGGAACCCATTATTTGCACCTGAACGCGGCAGTAGCAATGAAGAGTCCATCCGGTGAAAACTTGATGTCGTACACAACTCAATAAGGGTCCTTGAGACGCAGAGTAAACCACATGGACTCCAAATACAAGGGACTTTATCGCTGTAATAGACATGTGACATTTTGCTGTCATTTCAAGGGTAGGGACGATGAAATTATTTGTCACCTTCCAGATACGATCTGAGCACCTTGCGGTCAGATATTGAATAGCACGCCAGACACCCTTGTGCTCACCCGAGATAATACGGCCCAAAGGTACCGTAGAAAGTCGATGCGGGGGTGCCATATGGATTCTTGAGTGGAATTCCTGAAAGAGCCTAAATCGGCCAAGGCTTGGTACGCGTCGCATATGCCAGCGGTTAGTTACCATCCCCGACCACTGAGTAAAGCGCCGATCAACGGCTGACAGAGAGACAGAGACAATGATGCAGCTGACCGATGACTTGCCAGGTTACTGTGCGTTGGAAGCTAGCAATCCACGAAGCTCTCATTAGTCACTTGGGAATATTGTTCCAATCCCCCAACGATCTCGGAACACGCTTCACATGCACACCGAGGGCCATTGATCACCTGTTTTCTTCCGAACAAGAACAAGGTTGTTGCGTACCAGTCTTCTAATGAGAAACATGACGAGTGATTTTTATATATTATAATTCCTCGTTTAGTGTCTAGTAAGGCTATCGCCTCATGTCGGACAGTACATGTGCGGGGGTATAGTTGGTCTGGGAGGTGCTCAGTTCGTATCGTAAATGACGGGTGATTAGAGTCGATTCAGCACCAAAGGCCCGTGGTGCACCGGTTATCGGCACTTGGTTTCGCCGGCCCCTTAGGTAAGTTGACCGGAATTTGAAAATTTGCCTCCGACCGGAAAAGGCTTAGTCCACATGAGGGCAAGCGATGCGGCAGCGAGGCCGGCATAATTCAAAGTCCGAATGCTGGTACTCTTGTGATACAAACATTTAACGTGCCGCGCGCAAGCTAGCGTTCCACCACCATAACTCATGCCACTTTCAAGCCTTTCTCGACACCCCAAAGCTTAATGAATCATTTTCCGTTCTTTTCGCCGAGCTGCAAACTGGCGCATCAGGGTAAAATCATGCTGTGGACTCCACATGCCGTGACGATCCGTAAATATCTGGTTTTACCAAGTATGTGGCTGAACCTTGTTCTGAAGGACATTCGACTCCAACTTGAATGTTCTCGAATGATCAGAAGTACGACTGAAATAGCCTGGGTTACTAATCCCTCGCCAGGTATTAATTTGAAGGTGCCTGTGATAGTCCACGTTGACAATTAAGTGATCCGACGAGGAAACAAGCCCTGTCAATTGGTCCCCAGTGAGTGTGGTCATGCAACATTCTTGATAGCGTTGGTGAGCCCCAATTGGTTGGTTACTTCACAGATGCGGGAATTACTTGATGTTATGAATACCTGGCACTCTACCCGGAACAGAGAAATGGAAGTCGAACATTGTCGTACCTTCTTGGTAATACGATTTATGACCAACGCATCCCGGTGGATGCAGCATTTTCTAATCATAGCATGTGCATCTCTGAACGATGCGAAAGGTCAGTTGGTCTATGTATCCGTCCATGCCACTCACCTACCGCTGAACGTCCTGCCAGCATGTGTTCGGGCCAACGTGTATTCAGCGCGTCGAAGTGAATTAGGGTTCCCGATCTTCTTCACATTATGACGTAATTTCGTTCACGCAGTAGTCGCCACGCCAAGCCAGCCGCCCACACGTATCGTAATGGTAGGGTCACTTCCCGATTCGATTCACAGAAGATCAGTGGTGTCATGCGAAGAAATGTCCATTCGTCGCTATAAAAAACCCGGCATGATATCAGAATGACATGGTCCCAAGGCCCCAACTTCTCCGACAACTCACAGAACCCGCACGATGTTCCCCTCTTACGCCTTTCTGTCACTAATCCTCATTGCCTTGGCTGCTGTGGATGCAACCCTTGTCGGTCGTACTACCGGCAAGACTACTCTCGGCTTTGCGACTAAGATCAATCAACATGGAAGCGGCAATGTCGTTGAGAGGGACCGCGGTCGTATCCTCGCGATGAAAGAGGCTGGTCAGCGTGGAGAACGTAGTAGCACGTCTTTCAGTGTCCAGAATGCCAATTTCTACTACACTGCCCAGATCGGAGTTGGCAGTCCTCCAACTGATTGTATGTGAGCCACCCATCATGTGATTGCGCGCGTATTGAATATTGAATATTGAACGATCACAGACACGCTCCTCATTGATACTGGAAGTTCCAACACCTGGGTGGGTGCTGGTAAGCCATATGTCCGAACTAGCACCAGTCGTGACACTGGACATGCTGTCGTACGTCCTTAATCTTCTCCAAAGCCGGCGTCAAACTTAATGGAAAGCAAAGTCGGTGCGTTACGGCTCTGGAAACTTCTCCGGAGAAGAGTGGAACGATACCGTCACGCTCGCCCCTGGCCTGGTAATCGAACAACAATCCATCGGGGTGGCTAACCAATCTTCTGGGTTCTCTGGCATCGATGGCATTCTCGGCGTTGGTCCTGTCGACTTGACAAGAGGTTCCGTCAGCGGGGTAGACATGGTCCCTACTGTGTCAGACAATCTTCTCTCACAAGGAACAATTTCCGAGGAGGTACTTGGGGTGTACTTCACGCCGGTTGCCCAACAGGACAAAACCGGAAAGCTCACATTTGGTGGCGTTGATTACTCTGTCATAACCTCGCCCGTGCTCTACGCTCCGCTGACGACGACCTTCCCTGCCTCGTTTTACTGGGGCATCAATCAAACAGTTACTTATGGTGACACCATCCTCCTCCTGTCGGACGCTGGTATCGTCGACACCGGTAGTACCCTCATCTACCTGGCGAGCGGTAAGTGACGCGTTGACATTAAATGATCACTATCGATCGCTGACTCCTCGTGTCGGGGCTCACAGATGCATTTCAGAAATACCAGAACATGACTGGCGCTACCATGGACTCCGCTACCGGCCTCCTCAAGATCACTCCCGATCAATATGACGACTTGGAGGACCTTACGTTCCTCATCAGTCATGTACCATTCGTGCTGACCCGCAACGCACAAATCTGGCCTCGTTCACTCAACTCGTTGATTGGGGGCGACACTGATGGGATCTACCTTGTCGTCGCCGGTCTCGGATGGCCATCTGGATCTGGCTTCGACTTTGTCAATGGGTATGCGTTCCTGTACGTCGAACATGCATTTCCATGAAACTGGGTGGATCCTTACGCTCTTTCTATGCTTAACAGTGAGCGGTACTACAGCGTCTACGACGCTTTCAACTCAAGGGTCGGCTTTGCCTCCACTAAATACACTTTCTCAAATGTTAACTGAAGGGTCTTCATTCGTATAACCTGTTTTGTTTCATATCTTATCTTATCGTCTAAGCGATCAGTGTGACAGAACGTTTTACGTTTTACCTTATAGTTGGTGGCGTAGACTGAATGTAATGAACGCCTGGTACACACAAATGGTTTTGTGATGTACTCTCTCGCAAAAGTTGTGAGTGGCTAAATCCGTCGGAAGCAGATAAACATCAGCCGGACAAATCTTTTACGTGAAGTACTCGTCCATCATGATATTCCATTGATTACTTTCACGGAGATTCCTTATCATGTCTCATGATCCTTTCATCCACCAAGCGCTGCCGTGTCATAATTCATCATGGTGTCAATGACGCTGTAGAAACGTTTATTGCTGCAACGGAGTTGTGAGACTCGGGGGCCTCCTTTCGCACCATTGCAGCACCCAATAGGATCACACACAGGAAGTCGCAGCCATTGCAAAGCCAAAGGAGTCCTCGTATGCCAGATGGGTGTCCAGCGTTGGTGACGACGAGGTATACCATAATCACACTTCCGGTCATGATCGCTTTCAGCAAACGGAGCCAAGCCGGGGCGTTTGGAGTGAAGTTACCGTATACGCAATGCCTCCGATGCTGTTGAAAGTTGAACGTTGACGTATGCGTGCGGAAGCAACTGTTAGGAAAGGTCGGTAGTAATCGGTAAAGTCCAAAATTACACCCGCAAAGACTGGATTGCTGAAATGCCTCTGCAGGATTCTCGGATAAGCATAAGCGCCGTTTGGACCCGGGTGTCCATGGTCAATGTCCCCAGTCCACGCAATCAAAGCGGGGGAAACGAGAACGGTGCTGGTGAA
>JBBPLW010000050.1:0-77146 GCA_038089995.1 Tylopilus balloui | reverse complement strand
ATGCAACGATCTGGTCCGTGGGTGTATTGAAGTCTGGTATCTGACCGAGAGAAAGTGAAAATGGGGCCATAATCGACTGGTAGTCTGCAACGTGTTCCTCGAGAATGGAACTGTAAGGGATGGATCTAAGATTCGCTGAAGCCAAAAGGCCGACTAGATGGTCATGAGGGTCGGGCCCTTTGAATGAGTAATTGAGAGCAGCATTTCCGGCTGCCATATCATAGTTGGTATCGCCAACCCAAGTAATCCACGCTTCGGAGGCACCGTTTACGCTGAGCGTGGCGTTGGGAGTACTCGAGCCAGGGACTGAAGAACATGTTACAGCACTGCCTGGTGCCTGCACTTGAGCAAGTATCTCGTAGAGCATTCCAGGGTTGGACACGTAACCCCTGATGTGGAGGGTCGAGTTATCAAGACAGGTGACATTAGGAGTCGCAAGTCCAGTCTCAGCTTTGACAGAGAACGCGTAGCTGAGTGGTGGGAGTAGGTTGGTAGAGTTGATATATTGCACACAGGCCCGAATGGGATGCGAGCAGAATGTCTCCCTGTCATCCTAGTCAATCCGCTGTTTCGCCGGAACATTGCCGAAATACCTTAAAAAGGTTGCACCACCCTGGGACCAGGTGGTTCGTGCAACCGCTTCGTCAAGGTCTAACCACCTCGCGTAATTGGTCACCGAACCGGACGTATCCAAATCCAATGTCACGAGGAAATATCCCGCCCCAGCATATGAACCTGTATACAGCCCATCCGGAGAAATAAACAGCAACCAAGGATAACACAATGGCGGGCGAATAAGCATCAGTTCCAAGTATTAACATCCTCGCTCACCATACGCGCCGGCATATGTCATCATCTCCTCGACACCTTTGCAACAACATTAGTTTGGTTAGTGTAGATATATGAACGAATCAATCGCACTATCAATTGTGCCAGACGAGCTAGAAAATATATTCTGGCGAATGTGCTGAAGGTCTTCGGCAAGTTGTGCATGCTGCGAGGGCAGACTGTTACCGCCGTTGTACGACTGCAATGCGCAAGGCATGAAGGGTCTGTCATTTCTAAACAAAAGGTCGAACCACGTACAGGATCCTGGAAAGGCCCTCCGGACCAGAGAGATTCAATGTTGATTTGAGTCGACTCCAGTGAGGTGCCGCCAGGGATCATCGCTGTGTATGGTATGCATTCTCTAGGACAGCTTTGACTGATATAACAAGCACATACCAGCCAAATAACCATTTCCGACAGGTAGCAAGTCTTTTAACCACACTGTTCCTTGAGACGCGTACCAGAGGCCATTTCCAGAAGACGGGAAACCAGGAGGAACAGAAAATGTGAGAAATGGACACGTCGTCACAGCCAGAAGACAATAGAGCCGTCTGAATAGCATCCCGATGGAGGGAGGCAGAAAACCCGACAGTAAATGAATAAAAGAGAGACAGATTGCCCAGAGGCGATTGCCCATGAGCTCGAGCAGTGATTCCATGTTTGCTAACGAGATTCCCAAGCGCAAATGTCCGAAGAATTGATGATTCCGCTATGTCCCTAGAAAATATCCGCGATAGGCCGGAGGTCAACAATACGCATGCTCTACGGAAGGTCCAGGAAGGAGTGACGATTGGGAATCGAATCGTGTGGTTGAGACTGGCGCTTGTGAGTGTCAAGAAGACGAGCCAACACGAACAAAGCGGGAATCCGAGTCGGAGAGCGCAACAGATTTCTACCGGGCCGCCGGGTTCCGTCCCGACAACCGGACCATCTTCAAAAAAGGATCACTCATGGAAAGCACCTCTACCGGAAATGGCAAGCGCGTTTGGCGGGGCCGAGGACGGCCGGGTACGAGTATCGATCTAGACTAATCTTTATTACGACTGTGTGCTATACTAGTAATCCCAAAAAAATAATGACGGGCCGGAGGCATGTGTGCGCGGTGCCCGAGACGATGTCGACGGCTGGGGATGTGATTTGCTGAGCGGTCGAGCGAGTCCTTAGGTTGGAGACTCAGACGCCTACACATTCGAAACGCATTCTGGGGTGCGCAGCGCGTAGATATCCAAATGGCTGCCACCCTCATTTTCCGGCTCGTTTGGTTCGTTCTATTTCGCACCCGGCTTAGCGATTCGAATAGTGTGTTTCGGAACCAGCCCTGCTGCCAGTGCCGTCTAAGCATAACTGACTTTTCTCGTTCCGTCACCTCATCCACGTCGACTGTGTATAAAAGAACGTGGAACAACACCCAAGGCCAAGCGTAAACCTTGACGCCGTGCGCCAGTTGCATCCGCATGAACGCAAGCGTCACCGCCTACATAACGTTACCAGATCTCACATAAACCTATTCTGAGGGCGGGTCGTTCCCTCAAATTGTGCCAGATCTGTCCAACCCCATCTCCAGTGCGTCCTTGTGTTTATCTTACTGCCCCTTGCTTCATCTTGTTCCTTACGAATGGGCCCGTCCATCCGTCCATCCCCCGAATCCGTTCTTGCCAAGATCGAGCGCATGGGCAACTTTATCAGAGTCAATCAATGACTCTTGAGGACCACTTCGGGCGTATGGAGCATCTGGGAACGACGACACCACGATGTGATCGAGTGATGCAATAAAAACGGGTCGCGGTGGTGGGCGCCACATTTGAGACACGAAAAATCCACGCTGGTCAAATTGGATGCCCACCCATACCCGTTGTGTTTATGGCCATGGGAGCTGTGAGAGGTGTAGCTTCGGAAAGTATACGTATTGGCAGACTCGCCGCTTTCTAGGATTCACAAACCAAACGTAGATAAACGTCGAGCGGCTTCGTGACACTGGTGTACCCATTTCCTGGTCGTCTTACTAGCCTGAGGTAGATGGAGGTTGGCTCGGTGAGATAGGGATGGGACCAGGGTGGAGAATTCAAGAGGATCAGCTCGGCACAATCGTTGGGTGGGCGTCATATGTGGGTGCGAGACAACTTGGATCACTCACCTAGCACAAGGCTAGCTTCCGTTCGAAATGAAGACACATCAAGTGGACGAATCGTACGTTGCACCGCCGAATTGGACGATCGTACATCAATTATTGTTCAAACAAGTCTCGGGGCTATACACCGGGTATATCGATGTCTCCTTTACTGGGTGTCGTGGTGCGCCTGATGCGTACAGAAAATGATTACGTGTGTCAGAAGGAGAGATGATTTAACGGGTTCATGATCATCACCTACTACTAACTATAACCCTACGCGCGACAAGGCTTGATTTGGTCGGGTCGGCCGTCTTGCCGAGTCGGAGTTCAAAATTATCGACCAATCGACCAATCTTGTACCCCTTGAAATGACGATTCTATCGTCTTTGGTCAACGTTCGCCCCGTGCGCTGCGCATCCAGCCTACGAGTCCTCTTCACTGCACACGTACACCGCCATGGCTGCGCGGCCTCTCAACGATGACGAAGTATTGAGCGAGATGAACAAGATGGTCCGTCGGTCGATTCATCCGTGACACGTTGCTCAACGCGGAGGGCGTCCAGGTGGCCTTCATCAAGCAAGAGGCCCTCGAAAAGGCTCGGGAGATCAAGGTCAAGGCTGACGAAGAGTTTGCCATCGAGAAGGTGCGCATCTCTCGACGCCGAGCGAACAGCCGAGTAAGGCTCATCCGGCTCATGCTCATATTCGTCCCGGCAGGCCAAGCTCGTCAAGCAAGAGCAGCAAGCTATCGATGCGCAGTTCGAAAAGAAACGCAAGGGAGTCGAGGTTGCGCAAAAGATGTACGTATCTTGCTCGACCCTGCTCATGCCACCGCGGAGTGCACTCAATTCGAACGGCGGACGCGTAGCGCACAGTCTAATCTGACGAACAAATCGCGTTTGAGACTTTTGCATCGCAGGGAAGAGCAGGTCCAGGAATTGTTTGCAGCGGCGGGTGCGCAGATCGTCACGTTTGCCGAAGATGAGGGTCGGTACTCGCAGTTCCTCGAGGGTGCCATCATTCAAGGATTTCTTCAACTTATGGAGCCGAACGTTACATTGATCGTGCGCGAAAAGGACGTTGAGCTGGCTCAAAAAGCTGCAGAAGCTGCCGCTGAGACTTACAATCGGCTCAGCGGCCGTCATGTAGCTTTTGATATCCATGGAATACTGAGCGACGAAAGGTATATTCCCCTTTCCCTAGTTATATTGTCGAAGCTCATAGCTCTCTGTAACTAGTTCTGGGGGGGTCAAACTCGTTAACGGCAGCAAGCGAATAACAATCGACAATACCTTGGATGAGCGTTTGAGATTACTGGAAGATAGAGTGGGCAGCCTCTTTGAGCGAGCGGTCTCAGTCACTCATACTTCAATAGATGTTACCCGAGATCAGGAGAGATCTGTTCGGACCCAACGAGAACAGAAAGTTTTACTCATAGCCCTATGCAAACCGTGGCTTCCAGCAACCGACCTGATCACGAAATACGCTGATATTTCGAGTAGAAGGTGCTCTGCTGGCCCAGTGCAATATATCATGTTCACGTCGACGATAATCTGGATGACCGCTCTGTGCGAGATTGTTTGGTTGTCGCGACATGCAGTGACTCATCTGAAACCAAAAAAAACATAGAGAGCAACTAAACCCCCAAGTCAAGGATAAAGATGATGCATTAAGGGGGAATCGAACCCCCGGCGGGTCGATGGCAACGACCCAGGTTACCACTACCCCATTAATGCTATACAAGTACTCGGCCCCAGGGAGCTCTATCGACGGTTGGCACGATGGAAAAGTCGGCGCAAACTCGCCCGGGCCACGTTGACCCCGAACGTCATGACCTGCTTGCCAGACACGTTTAGGCGCCACAACGGCGCTGCGTCACGCCCTGAACGCGTGCGCTACATGTCCCAAGGATTCAACCTGGATGGATCGCAGCAGCGGCGAGTTACCCTACGTTCGTGGTCGTTCCATACTGGCCACGGCGTTGCCTCGATCGTGCACGTGTCGACGTCGATGCGAATCTGGGGGGGGCAGATGGAGCGAGACACGTCGGTAGCCCGGGCGTGCCAGGGTCCCTGTCAGCCCTGAAACGAATTCATGGCGTGCTCCCGCCATCGTGACGGTGCGCTGATCGAACGCACGTCTGATGCGGCAGGGAGGGGGGGACCCGATCGCACGAGTGGGCATAGTGCGCCACCATGTGTGATGCGCGCGACGGGGCTCCCTCCTGCCCTGTGACGTACGGTGTGTGCTCGCTGCTCTCCGTTGAAAGCACGTTCTCCCTCCACACGACCGGTCCGTGTGGCACGACCAACCGCCTCAGCGGATGCTCGACTCGGAGACGAATCTGCCATATAAACACACAGCTTTCATTAATCGCTCCCCTTGCTCTATTCAGGTATGGAGGAGCGGTCTGACGGTAGGCCGCTCGTACATGAATGAAAAGAAGGTGTAACAAGGCGGGATGACATCAGGCCCCATCGATGGCAACACGCGTCCCAAATTGCCGGCATGGTGGAGCAGCATATATGGGCAGTGTGCGTGACGACGGGGAGGTAGAACGCAAGTTGTCCATGCCGCGGTCCAAGAGGGCAAGTCATTTGATGTGTGGTGTGAATTCGAGAAAGCATTATAATATAATTAGCCAGAGTCCACAAGAAAAGAGGGTGACAGCTGAAACGAATGAAACATGCGCGTATGAATCCTGTTCAACTAAAGACATGTCCGCCCAATGGTATGTTCAAAGTCTCGGTATATGTATAAGGCAGGAGACGCAATACGTGCTTGCCTGCCAGAGTAGCGACATGATGCATGAGGAGAACGTGAGGTGGACGACACCATGGTGTTCAGTAAGAGAATATCATCAACCATGGATTGAGGACGATCTGTAGAAGCAACGGGGAACATCGCGATTGGTTAGCGTTCATAAAGGCAGAGCCATATGTTTGCGTGATAAAATGCGACGTTCGTGCAGGAGCAGATCACGTATACATCCGCGAGAAGACCGTATGTATAGGCTTCGGCGGAATGGAATAATGGAAGAGTGCTCACCGGGAATAAGAGATGACACGAACAAACGATACTGTGGTGCGAAGCAGTTAGTGCAAGAACACTGGGAATGGAATGACTGACGCAAGTGGAAGAATGACGGCCCATCCGTTTCCAGTGAGCTGCCATTGATATGGAACGAGCGATGTGCTAACGATTATCATGCCCGCCAAGAGCACGATGCACACGAGGAAGGAAAACCAAAACCTGTAGGATGAGATCAGCTATTAGTAAGAATCAAATTACCTCGTCGGTTGATGGAGCCACAAATATCGGCATGCGACAGTGGAGCGTGGGCGCCAGAAGGCGGGACACAGGAAGTTCCAGGAGATGTATACTACACCAGGACACGAGAAACGCGGAACTAGATGACAAAAGCTTACCTCTTCAATATTCTCGGCACCTCCTTGAAGAAGTTGGATCGTTCCACTTCCTTCTTCGTGGCCGACCAAGTGATGTTGTAAGAGAACAAGTGCGCTAACATGGCCAGTGAAAGTGGGATTCCAAGACCACCAAAGAAGAAGAAACTAGAATCCACTGAATATCCACTGCGTCCAGATGAGAACTCAGTACTCACAAGAATGGTATCCACATCAAATTCTCCAAGGAAGCCCATACGATACCCTTCTCGCCCAGTCGATACTGCAGGAGCGCGTAACCGAGGTTTCCAAAGCCAAAAAACACAACGGTTGTGGCCAGCCAGATCTCGAAGCTGTGCAAGTAGAAACCATCAACGGGAAACTGAAATCCGAGCAAAAAGTAGTTCAGGAACGAGAGTGTAACAGAGACGGAGATTCCATCTACGGATGAGGGCCAATCGTCGGAGGTCAGATATACGAAAGGAGTCGAACGAAATAAGACAGACAGTACGAGAACATATCTGAGGTAGGGATTAAGTTAAATTCTCGCGTTGAAGTGTGGACGTACAGGCCAACACGGAGATTTTGTAATGTGTCGGAGCGCTTGACCACATGAATCTGTGAATTTGATGATTGATAGGTCCTTTTCGCCACCATTGCACAAGCGGGTTGAGCAGTAGCCTATTGAGGTGATTTTAACCATCAAGTCGAGATAGGCAGGTTACTTACTCGCTACACCCATAGGCATATTTTTGCCAACGATTAAGCTCGTCGTCTACCGTGAGTGAGACACCTTCCTTAAAGCCACCTTTCGCGTAGGAGGCCCATCTAGGTGGAGAGCACCCGTAGTAGCAATACAGCTTCCGGATACGAAGCAGGAGCCAACATACCGGATGGTGTAACCACGTAATTGTAATCTGAGAGCCATATCAAAGTCCTCACTTACATTAGATTCCGACCATATCTTCTGTTTACCGTCCGCGGGGTCTACGAAAGCAGCGTCTTGCAGTGCCTGCCACCGGAGGAAAGCGTTATGGCCGACGAACGGTGCGACCTCACCGTTGGCGCAAGCCATGGAGATAGACTTGTTGATTCGCCGAGTGAAGAACGCAATCCCATTCTCGAAATAGTGGTGTGCGACCTGCATGACGTCTGCGGCGTCTGTGAGCACATCGAGCAGAAACAATGAATAGGATAGAAGCCGCTGACCGCTCTCGTGCTGCAGTACTGCAAGTTCTTGGCCTGCGAGCTCCGCGAATTCGCGCGCGGCATCACGGAAACAGTCCTCTGGCACCACCGTATCAGCATCGACAAGTAAAATTATAGGACCAGCACGCATTGAGCGAGCGTTGGCTGCCCAGGGACGGTAAAGACCCCCGGATTCCTGGAACACTGATCGGGCGAATCACATCAGTGGAAACGAACGATAGGAATAGAGAATCGAAGTTACCCTCTTCCATTGCCATCTGCAAAGCACGTTCTTCCGAGTCTTCAATCGCAGGAAGTGGAGGGCTAGGTGTATTCGTTCCCCCAGAGCCACCAGTCAAGGCAGGGGTGGAAGCCCTCGGGGTTCCTGGTCCAGTTGGCGTGCCTGTACCACTCGAAGGTGGTGCAATGTACGGCGAAATAACACTTTGGTCGTTTCCTGCACGACCTTCATATTGTAGTCCGTATGTACCAGGAGTCGACCCTGTGGCGTAGCCATCTAATGCAGACGTTGAAACAGATCCCCGGAGGTTTGATGACGATGTCTCCGATTGGATATGCTCGAGGATGTGTTCCATGCGTAAACTAAGATCGAGGGCATAGTTCATGTTCGACGCCTTCTTGAAACGACCCGCACGTTTGTACCCTGCACATTACTTTGCAAAACTCGATCACCTCGCGATGCGAAACACGCACCTTGTGGATTGGTCTTGGAATTGAATGTATGCGCTGGACGAGCGACCCAACCGATGTTATGCGTGGCATAGAAAGACAACCGGGCCGCAGCATCAGCGGGAGGGAGCAGACGTAAACCATCATCGTTCACGAATATGGAAGACGTACCGCCCTGTCGGGCGTAGGTCTGCATAGCACGTTTTAATGATTCTATCGATGGAGCCCTGGTTCAGGTGATTAGGCAGTTCGCGATAAGATGAGCGAAGCGAGACCCACAAGACCGCATCCAACCCTTCTTTGAAAACTGGCATTTGGATGGTGATATGGGGGAGAGCGTTATCTACTTCCTTGTTTGGTTTGGGTGGGACCGCAGAGTAATATCGCGAGTTCTCGTAGTAATGCGCGATTGGACCGAACGACATCGCGAGGTTCTGAACGAGCTGAAGCGTAAAGAACTAGAAGCCGAAACGTGTGAGTAGGTGTACTCATATGTAAGACGCGAGCGGACCGACCAAAGATACGGCGAACAGGACTGGGACGAGGATGAGGAGCAAGAAATGTTGGTAATCTTGGTCGAGCAAATACTCTTGCAACAGAATCTTTATGCCGTTCCCAATGAATACTGGAACAAGAAGCGCATATACGGTTGTGTGCGCTGATGACCACGGGCGTTCTTACCTATGGAAAGCCCTGCAGAAAAGCCGTTGTAGATTGGGGCATACAGCGCGGTTGTGCGCTTAGACGGTTCTTGATCCGCCTTTTCGCATTCTGATGGGGACATGGGAACCTTGCGGCCATACCACGTGCGGCGGAATTGCGGTGGGGTGGGACTTGGTCTCTCGGACTCGACGTGTTTCTCATGTGCGTGTGGAGTGCCAAAGTGTGAGTGTCCGGAAACGGAAACGGGTGCAGAAGGGGTGGAAATCACGGAGGATGTCAGAGGGGGACGATTTCTCCACAAGAGACGTATGAGACGGTCTTCGAAATCACGGGCAATGGGGACGATGGTATCTAAAGAGTCGGACCAGACGACGAGGACACGTTCATCACGCTGGAGAGAGAGTAAGAGGATGGGGACAGGCAGACGGGACGGCGCACGTACGATGAAGGCGGCGTTTTGCTCCTTGTCGGCCTGCGGAAGGAGGACCATGGTGTCCATGATCTGTATGCGTGTGTTTGCGTCGACATAGATGCAGTCTGCCTTGTCGTCGTTGGCACACTCTGCGAGGGCGGCGTGGACTGCGGCGCTCCTGACCTTGACGGCGACCAGGGGGTTCAAGGCTGCGACGGCGGCCTCGAAAGGCTCTAGGGCGGCGACTTCGTAGGGAAAGACGCGAAACGAGCCGTCGTGGGTGCGGAGACAGACGCCTGGAGGGACGGCGTCCTCGTTTGGACGAAACCAGGCGTCGCCCTGGGTCTGCTTGAAGATCCAGTGGAGGGTTGCGTCGTATCTGTCGTAGTCCATGGCGGCGACGGCAACGATACGGTGGGGGTTAAATATTTATATAAATAACGAGGACCGGGATTAAATCTGAGATGGACCCAAATCGGGAAGGAGACACGTTGAGGTGGAGATGGTCGACGGCGATGAACGCGAAATATATAAATATATATATTTCGATTCTGCATGTTCCCTAGTGGTCATGTCCCCCAGCCATCGCCGTCCCAACGGCGGTCAGTACCACAACGCCTCCAGCGAAGAAGACTCGCTCACCGGTCACCTGTCCCCCCCTCGCCCCTTCTTCCTCGCTTCTTCCCGCTCCACCGATGACTTCACCCCGTCCCTAGAAAATGGATCCGACTCCGACCGCGACCCTCCTCCGTCATCGCCATCCACGACCGTCTCCCCAAGAAGCTCCGTCACCGCCTCCTCCGTACGCAAGACACCGCGCAGCCACCGCCGTCGCTCCCAGCTCGCAGTCACCGTGCAGTCCGCAGACCGCACTCAGGACGAGCAGACCTGGACGCCATCCAGCCTGTACGACACTGCTGGCCAGCAGCGACCCCCTCCGTCAGCATACACCTTCCCCTTTCAGGCTTACCCAGGGAACCCGGACCCTCTTCCGGGCTTCATCTCGCGCAGGGGCAGCGTCGAATCCATTCGCATGGTTTCCCGCTCGACGACAGCACCCGCACGCAACCCACGCGTCAACAAGCTGGGCGATACCGCGGGTGTCGGGGGCTTGCCGGCTCCCCATCCACCCTTCTTGGCAGACGCTTCACCCAACGCACCTTATCGCACTTCCGCTTGGTCCGTATCAAACTCCACGCTCTATCGCTCTTCGGCCGCTGCCGTCATGGCAGATGCGACATCACCGACTATTCCGAGGGCCAGCTCAGCGACAACGATGACGTTCCGTACACCCTTTCTGTCTCCGGCGTCACGTCCGTCGAGTACCTGGTCGCCGCCGTCGCATAGCAACGTGCTTCCGTTCAACGCACCCTCTAACGCAGGCTCGATGACAGCGCTTCCGTTTCCCCCTGTCCAAAAAAAGGCAATGACATCTACACTTTTGCGTGAGAAACTCAGGGACGAAGACAAGCCTTGGCTAGCGCTCAAGCAGACCAAGCTCGAGCGCGCGAGCAAATGCGTGACGTTTGGCTGGATGCTGATAGGACTCGCAGTGGCAGCCTTGTTGATCTTTCGGGGGTACAAGACGGTCCATCTTCTGAAAGACAACCAGCTGTGCATCGTCCTGGATGACAACTTCGACGGCGGTAGCCTCGACACGACGAACAACTGGTCGTTTGATGTGGAGCTGGGCGGGTACGGGTGAGTGCGGAAAGAAACGTAGTAGAAATCGTTCTACATGCCTCATAGAAATGGCGAGTTCGAAATGACGACAAATTCACCGAACAACGTCTACATCGCCAACCGGCAGCTGTACATCATGCCGACACTCACCAGCGACACGATCCCGGGTGGGTATGGCGCTGTTTTGGACGGTGCAACGTACACGCTAGATGGGTGCACTGCAAGCAGCGGTGGGTCCTGCGAGAGGGAAAGCAACGTCGTTCGCTGACTCGGTGGTAGGCGTCAATGACCAAGGAGCATTCGTGCTGCCCTACTTCCTGAAAAGGCAAGACACCGGAAACGGCACTGCAAACGGAAATGGAAATGGAACCGGCCCGACGACCACAAACACGACCGACTCCGGCACGGGCGGCACGGCGGGGAACGGTACGACCACAGGCTACGGCGGCACCATCGGTGGTGGTACCAACTCGACCAACTCGACGACCCCGTCCAACTCGACCTCGTCCCCCGGCTCAGGCGCCAATGCATGCACTGCTGTGTCCTCGGCCCAGGCAGGCACTGTCATCAACCCTGTCATGAGCGGACGCATCAACACCCGAGGCAAAAAGTCCATCAAGTACGGCAAGGTCGAAGTACGCGCCAAACTGCCCCAGGGTGACTGGCTATGGCCCGCGATATGGTTGTTGCCCGAGGGTAACGGCAGTGCCCAAGGTACCGGTGTTTACGGTCCTTGGCCAGTGAGCGGGGAGATCGACGTACGTCACATCGTCTTTTCTGTATCGCATTGCATTCACTAACTTGTTCGACACAGATCATGGAAGCGAGAGGCAATTTGCCTTCATACCCTGCGCAAGGATCCAACTATGTGCGCTCGACCATGAACTTCGGTCCGTTTCCTTCCGGCAGCACACCCATCTCAACCGGTAGGTCGTGCTTCACGTTGTACCAAAGCGCGATCGTGACCCCCTTAGGCTCCAACAGTGTCACAACCACTCTTCTGAAGAGCCTCTACGGCTGGGTGAACACGAAACGAGGCAACTACGCGAGCGACTTCCACGTGTATGCAATGGAGTGGACAGACAGCTGGATGCGGTTCTACGCAGACAATCGGCTCAAAGCCATGATCAACCTCGACATCTCGTCCAAGAGTACGGATTCGTATTTCTTCAACGCGGGTGGCTTCCCGAGGGTCGCGATGAACGAGTCATCGGGAAAGTACATCGAGGTTCAGGATCCATGGTCAACTGCCTATGGTGGTACCGCGGCTGCTCCGTTTGACCAACGTGGGTATATCCTTGACACTTTTACTTCCGCCTGTGTCTGATTCCAGCAACAGAGTTTTACTTGATTATCGACCTTGCAGTCGGCGGAACTAGCGGATGGTTCCCTGATGGCGTCGGCGGGAAACCATGGTATGACGGATCACCAAGTACGTGTGACGGTGTACCCGAGTTGAAACGGGAGTGCTGACGTCAAGGCACGACAGCTGCCATGCGCGACTTTGCTGAAGCGCAGAGTAAATGGAGTGCAACGTGGCCGTCGAGCGTCGACAGGCGGGCTTTCAGAATGTGAGCGCCAGCGCATCCTTCCTGTGTCTGCGTTCCTCACTCTCGTTCTCTCCAGTGACTATGTCAGGATGTGGCAACTTTGTTAGATGGTAGTCTCGCCAAGGACATCGGTCTCGTTTTCCGGCGTGCACGCCAGGACGTTCGCATACTTTTTCGTTTCAGGTCCCCGGATGGATTTGCATGCATTCCTTGCCAGTCACGGCGCCTATGTCATAACCACACGCTGCTTTTTTGTCGATGTTGTTGTCTCCACTCGCATAGCCATACTAGATCGGATGATGGTCGATATAACATTTTGGTCCACAATACAGTAATTCGCATTCAGCGCTGGTTCACTGAATTCCATCGTAAACACACTTTTGCTAGCCAAGATGTTTTCGCGAGATCCGTCATTTCGCCCTGCACGTCTACACTCTCCTATTGTACTGTTCACGCGCGATGGGCCTCCACTGCTTCAGCAAGCTTTTCCTTGAAGAGTTTCTCCGCATCCGTCCATACCCGAGCGCTTTGTCGGTTGGGAAGCTCCAGCAATGAAGGGAGCAGATCGGTGCTGAACTGCTCCGACGCTTCTCGAGGCAGCAACGTAGGCAAGTGGTCGATCGAGATCACCGACAAGGATGGTAAGCCACTCCTAGACATACTTTCAGCATTTCGTTTGCGAGCACACCAACCGATCAAAACACGCACTCGAGTTCGACCGGGACGGTAGGATCCGAGAAGGTGGTATTGACGCTATAAATGGGTATGGGATTGAACGGGTTGGTGGTGTCGCAGCTGACGTCCACGACGATGGACAGCCTCCTCGACGGACCCGCCGCACGGATCTGGTCGTTGGTGAGGAAGGGAGGAATGGACGACGAGAGGTAGATGCAATTGACGAAGACATCGACGTCGAGGATCTCCTGGAACGGACCACCCTTGGCCGTCTCCGCCATGTCCCACTTGAGGATGTCATCCCTAAAGACGGCCGCGATCGTCGGGTGCGTGTCGTCAATTACTCTCCGCAGGAACGAGAGAAAAAAACGGACGACGAAAGACAAAGGAACGCCACTCACTCGTCGAGGCCGATCTTGCGCAGGAGATCGACGGCGCCGCGTCCACATCGTCCGAGCGCACCGATGACGAGGGCTTTGGCGCCCCTTCCGGACCCTCCGAGAGCCGCCTTGACGTGGTCCACCATCGCGCGTTCGTTCGGGTACGGCAAGAGATGACCCAGCCGTTCCCCGTTTCTGTGCGCGGCGAGTGCGAGCGCGCCAGCAGCTGCGCCTGCGAAGCCGGCATGGAAGCCGAACGCGGCGACGCGTCGGCCGGCAGCATTGGTGAGGAACTCGAGATCGTAGAGCGTGCCGCCCCCTCTGTGGAATCGGTCTAGGACCGACGCCCAGCCGGCTTGTTTCTTGTAGCAGTGCGCAAATTGAATGTGTGTGTGCGGCAGGGGGTCGTCGGAGATGGGTAACTCTTTGAGGCCAATGATCGGGATGTCGGTCGGCGCACTGGGCCACGCAGCGTTCGCGACCAGTTTACAGCCTACGCTGAGGGGTAGACGGAACGTTTCGTGAGCACACGCGGGACGTACACAGAGAAAACGCACGCTTCGAATTCCGAATCGTCAAAGATGCGCTGATCGTCGCGCTCGACGATGATCTCGAATCCGGCATCGATGAGTTTCTTGGCCGTGGTTGGCGTCAGCGCTGAACGCCGTTCAAATGGCTTCTTTTCGCATCTGAGCCAGAGCTGTTGGACCATTTTTTTTGGGTGGGGAGATCGTGGTCTGACTCAGGCTCGACTGAGTGACTCATGCTACGATGGGCTAGTGAGAACATACTGGTACCGACTCAAGAAAAATTATCTGTCCGTCGCCCTTCATCCTATCCTTGACGTTCGAGCTTGCTGGAGTCGTCACGCTCGCGGTGCACCTCTTATGTTTTCCTCTCGCACTCTCGTTTCCAAGCAAGGTTTCGCACCGAATCCGCAAGCCTGACCAGAATTCGACGTAAAGGGATAGCGACCGCGTGCTTAGGCACAGTGGCCCTCAGCTCCCGTTCCCTCCCCATATCACGGTGGTATATCATCGACACTGGTCACCAGCCACCCCTTACTTTGAAAGGACAAAACCATCACCGCGTGCTATTCGAGTTGTTCCTCACTCCCAAGCCTTGTGCCGTTCTCAGCGAAACCTGCCTTGGAAACGCCCATCTCCACCTGACCTCGATGTACCTGACACTTGACCAGAAGAAGCCTGGCAGAAGCCGAAGCTGATTTCGCAGAGATGCACCCGCGATGCGTCAGGCAAGAGTATATTGTGCATCACCCAGAGGTGATCCAGAGACACTGGCTTCCCTCGCCTGTGCCATCGCCGATCATTTGGGCCGTAGAAATGAAATCAACCGCAGTCCGACAGCTCTTTCGCTACTGAGCAGCTCAGCCCTCTCGTTAGTGAGCCTTCCAAGTGGGTCAGACTCCTTTATGAACTCAAGACGGCTGGTGGCCATCATCTCTGCAGGGTTCTGCTAAACTCCACCACTATAACCACATTTAGCGTGGCGTCCCAGGATCCGTAGCATCCATATCAAGGGCGGATGCCTTCCGCGATATGACACCCCGGCGGTAAACCAAAAGCTATAACATCAAGGTTCCAGATCATTGGAAGCCGTGCAGGTTCAGATGCTGTTGGTCGTCTTTGCTTTACTGCTGCTGCTCTTACCACTGGTGGCCGCCGGCGATATCGCTCGGCTTTCACGCCAGCATAACTCGGCCGCGTCACCTCGTACTTTCAATCAGCTCTTGGTGCCCCTCGGCCCCAAGTTCGCACTGAGAGATAGTGCAGGTGTCTGCCGCGACGGGTTTCGTGCGTTGGACTTTCTCCATTCCTCTGTGTCCCTCGGTGACAGCAAAATCTCGCAGACGTTTGTCCAAATTTTCCCAACAAATGCGTCCAGGATGGTAGCTTTTGCGTACGTTCCGCTCCTGAGGCGTGGAGTTTATCTACTCAACGCCGTCATACAGTGCAACGACGTGTCCAGCTGCCCAGACGGCACGATTGTCAATCTGTCTCAAGTTCTTTTTGTTACCTCCGTACTGACTTCGTTGTGTGACTCCACAGTGCGTCGGAATTGATGGGTAAGGCCGTCGCCGCGCGCCTCACGCTCACCCCAATTCACCCTTTCCCCGTCGACAGATGTTGCCCTCAAAATGGGCAGACGTGCAATGGCCAACTCTGCTGTACCGCCGGCTCGAGCTGCTGCGCTGGCGACCGCTATTGTTGCGACCCTGGCACGTTTTGTTGTAACGACTCGTTTGGTAATTGTGTGTGGTATTTTCCGTCGTGGTTCCAGAAAGAGTAGCCTGGTATGCAGCCTAGGTTGTCCTGACGGGACGTCCTGCACTCCTGGAAGAAACACCTGCTCGTTTTTTGGGGGCGGAGGCCCTGGCGGGGGCGGGGGAGGTGGCGGAGGAAATGGCGGAGGACCAGATCCGAGTCCACCGTCATCGCCGTCGTTTACCGCATCGATTCCGGCCACTCCATCATTTGATCCACCTTCCCTCAGTCCTACGACAGGTCCTGGAGGGGCAGGTCTCCCGACGATTTTTGACCCTTCCGCCACTACCACGTCGAGTGCCACCCCGTCAAGTACCGCCGCATCGAGTGTTCCCACGTTCGGAGGCAGGTCATTCAACTACAATAGACCGTGACAAGCATCTAACTCGGAGGACATCCCAGGTACGAGCAGCTCGTCACGCCGCACTCCCACGACGCCCATCAGCAAGACCGTCTGTCTTGCACTTGTGGTAGGCATTATTGCTTTTGCCAATTCTGTTTTCTAGGGCAGAGTTTCGAGAGCTATCATGTGTACATCTCTCCATTGGTTGTTCCTCCTCGATTTTTGTTTCCACTATGGTCACACGATATTATACCAAAATGTCGTCTTTGCATCCTGGTATCGCTTGTCAGACGATCACGAATTACTTCACTAAAAGGGCGCAAGGGACAGGCACAAATCTATGTTTGCTATTTCGAGATGACCCATTTCCCAGATCATTGGCCAGACCTCGTCAGGGCGACCATCAAATGTCGTACTAGAAAATCGGAAATGATTAGATTGTGTCGCGCATGACTTCAATCACCTCATGCCTGGATTATTTTTGAAGCTGGAAATCCTCCTGCTGCATGTCGTCAGGCCAATTTTCCAAGCCCATACCTTGCTGCAAGTGAGGACTCACCAAACTCCATCTGCGCGGCAGGAAAATGGACGTTCTTCAAGCCAAAGACCGCAGCGATCATTCGAGGCGCGAGCTATAGCACAGGTTCTGGGCAGGGGCTTCATGGGAAAGCGGAACGATACCGTACCTTGGTAAAAAGCTCCTGCGACATGAGGCTATGCAAGCAAAATGACAGGAGATATTAGTCTCAGATGGCGCTCCAAAAGCGTCGTCCTCACCTTCCTTGCTCACGAATGTCTACTCTGTGATTTCCGACGACGATCAGGTCAGGTAGTGGGGGCTGCGTGCATGATTAGGATGGGACACCGGAGATGAAGGAGGCAGCAGACCCCGTTCTGAACCTGTTTGGTCGACAAAGAATAAGAATAGACATTGTCATCGATTTTGAGAGCTCACATCCTGTCCGCTGGCTGCTTTTCTGGTAAGTTTCGAGTACCGAATGGGAAAGTGACTGGGGACTTACTCAGTGCGTGAGCGACAAACTTCATCAACGCGTGATCTGTGCTGTCTTCCGTCACGACGGTGCTCAGGTGGATCAGCTTCTGCAACTCGTCCTTCTGATTAGGGTCAGAGTAGTAATCAACCACAGAGCTGATGGCCGCAGAAAACAGCACGGCGGAGGGTACCGTCTCAGCAAAAATGTTATATGCGATGGTTCGAATAGAAGAGTGATTGGCATTGGTCAACACCTTGGTAACGACTCCGTCATTCTGCACGTTACTTGTGATGAGCGATGTGACCAGCATATCAGCGGCACCCTTGAGAGAGATCTACTGTAGAGTTAGCATTCGGCGTTCATCGTTTTGAAACGGTGAGGAAGCATACGGTCCCATCCCTGTGTCGTTTCAATCGGTTGTGGGGGTAGTGCACGATTTCATCGGTAGCTTTGAGCGCTGCCTGATATAGAGTCCAGTCATGAACTGGGTCATCATTGAGGTACACATATCTGGACAGCATGAACGAATAGTCCCTCGATTCAATTCAACCTCCTACCTGGCGACATCGGCAAACAGTTCATACCACTCCGTTACCGTGTGTCCTCCCAAAATATTGTCGAAAACCGTTATAGGTAAACCAAGCTGACCCGAACGTGAATGGTGTCATATCAGGCTGCTAACCTTGCAACGTACCACAAAATTTGCTGCCCAGTAAATTGGTACCCGGTTAATGACGTCTTTGACGATGTCAACGACCTTGGTGTCATGACTCGCGGATATGGATGCTTTTTCTACCAAGATCCCGAACATTTTTGTGAAGGATGCGACGGGGGAAGCATCATCCGCGATAATTTTTCGAACCTAGTTTTAAGCTCACAACGCCTGCATACATAAGCTCCGAACTGGCACTGACCTCGCTGAGGGCTACCTCGACTCCTTTTGTAAGCCTCAACACGCGTCTCTTATACAGTTTGTTCAGTTGGGCATCGTCGTCTCCAGGCCGACCAAAATCGTAATACGTGAGATCTGCTGATCGAGAAGCAATACAGGGGCGCATGAAATCAGGTGTCATGAACGGAAAATGAGCATAGACTGAGCCAGGAGGATACTGATCCGGCAGCAGACGAAACAAGAGTCTGCTGAGCATTCCTCCGTATGACCCATCGGCAGTGTTGACCATACAATGCTGATATCCCCAGGATGTTAAATTATATGCTAAGTGAGCGTTAGAAAAAGTGAACGGGATAGAAGGAAAAGGGTACCGACGGGTGAAATCCACGGTTAGAAATCGGTCTCCGCGAGTCAAACATACCGCATCCGCTAGGATAGCACGTGAGATGGTATATCCTGGACACAACCCAGCTCCCGGAATAGGTGGCTTAGTTTCTTCAGCTTGCAGACCGACCTTCAATGGCTCGAGCGTTAGTCATCAGAGATACATCTGAGAACACAATTTACGAACATGAAGTTCCAGGTTATCGATATGTCCATACAACTCTTCTGCTGCAGACTGTGGATAGTTGAGTAGATGCACGGGCTTCAAAAAGGTCTTACATGAATAATTGGGTCTGGGTTCCATTCTTGAAAGGACTTGTATGCTGGAAGAGCGGTGAGCGAACGAGGACTAATACGACGACCGAGGACAACCTACGTCGTAAACCAATGAAGTCGCGAAATTCGTTGAGCTGCGGATATTAAACTGTATACTAACGATTGCCGAATAACAGTTTGCTCACGGTACAGGCTCCCCATTTCCTTCCTTGCTCAATGGCCAAGACCTCTATCATTCTCATCACAGAGGGACAACCTCTGGCACGAAACGCGCCAGCCCGTCGGTCGGTTGCATCTTGAAGTATCCGGGCTAGGTCCTTGTCTGTAAAACGACCATCAGGGCCCCGTTGCAGTCTGGCGCCAGCTGGATCATGAGACGAGAATCGACATGGTTTGTAGAACACACCCGTCGAATGTCCAGGTCTTGACATCGCCTGACGGCACCACCTTTTCTCGAACCACCGTTCTGAATTCCTCCGTCGTCACCTACATGAAAATGCGTCAGGTTTGTAGTGCAGACGGTGAGAACACCATACGGTTGCCGGGTCTTTATTCTCGAAGAGTTTTGCGAACTGTTCATCCAGCCACTTTTCATCTTGCTCACTGATGGCAGCGTGCCAACGATAGAGTAAATTGAACTCGATGGAGACCGCGTTTCCTTGTCCCCTCGGAGACAAATCGTGGTCGGGTTCACGATATTGCTGTTGGCCAAGTTCATGATCATCATTCGCTTTCCACAACCGAATAACGACGTACAGCAAGTGGGTTAAGGCGCCAGGTCAGGCCATCCCTCACAAGTCCTAAGATGGCACCTACATAATCTGCTAGGATGATTCGCATGAAGTACGCAGTGTTGACCAGCCTCGCTCTGTGGAAAATTTCATCATCTTGTGCAAGTAGAGCGGCCCTCTCGTCGGGCAGAGGCCAGGTAAAAGAGCCGAGTTCGTCAAGGTCCAACATTTTCTGTGCAATATACTATGACAACGTTAGCAGAGATAACCGCTGAAAAATCGAGAAATAGACGCACGTTGTGGTGACGACTGAAAAGCACAGCAAGCGCACAGACAGAGGGCGGCATGAAAAGTAAACGGCTATCTGCGAACGAATCCTCCCAGATCTTCCCTGTGCCATTTTTTTGCCGTATGCTCTCCACCTGCTCCGTGTTACTTCCGTAGACAATGCTCAGATCAAGATAACTGCTTGTATCATTGATCGTCCAGTCCAGGGGACTCGTGTTGAAGATGCTGTGGATGATGAGATCTGCGAATGCGAAAAACAAACTCGACAAACCACCGGGGTGTGGGATAAAGTCGTCGCGCCGACGTAAGAGCCGTTCAAATACAATGACTGGGTCAGGGAGAGAGGGAAGTGTCTGGACATGAATAGAAGGCACAGATCGAGCGTAAGGTTGACAGGCTTGTCCGAGAGACGGAGAAAAGACACTGTAATTGGATCCATCCGCACTGCGAAACGCGTACGAGACAGACCGTTGTTCAGTAATGGTGGGAGAGGCATTGAGAAAGGTGGAAAGGAACCCGGTCGGAGGATGGGGTAGGTCCTTGTATACTATGGCGGATGTAAGAACATTAGTAATGATGACAGAATTGGTGACCTACATAAACTGATGATGTGTTGCTGTAGCCCTTTTGCAAAATGTGAATTGTCGGGGAGGCGTGCCATCAACATCAAGATTTTTTCGAGCTGAATCGCAACATGAGCTCAGTGAATGCAAACGTAACACATGGTGTACTTGCAAGAAACATTCTATCATTGATTGTACCATGGAGGTTGTCTATAGCATCCATGAACGCCGGCTACGCGGCGTATGGGAGAAGCATGAATAATTATGTATGGAGTGGCACAAAGACTCACCAAATCGCTGATGGTGAGAGGCGGACCACGATGAGCGATTTGCTCGAGGTCATGGATATTCATGCCAGGCAGACGTGTGGCCAGCGCGGCATTGCTTATGCTGTATTGCGCTCGAGAGAGTAGCAGCTGCAGCGCACCCTGCACACGGCGGGTGCCGATGGATTGCGGATGCTGCATTATCGATACCTATTCACAATGGGAACAAGCCTGCGGCAGTGAAGGGCCCTGGAGAAGTTGAACGGTGAGGTCGAACCTTTTGTAGACGGAACCACTTTTCGGGTGGGTGCCAATCCAATGCAATTGGCATTCTGTAGCTAAAGTCAGCATTTTGAACTTCTGTCTTGCAAGTCACGGTTAGCTCAATACACACCACACGCCACAAAGTTTAGCCCAATGGCGATGCATGGATATGACCATGCATGTCGTGCAAACTGAGTGTTGGGTTGACAGGCACCCGCCGGACGCTTTTCAGCTTAGATGGCGAGATAGGATGCTACACCCGATGCATCCTGGCAGGCAACTGAAAGGCTAACCCCTTTCCAACATGCATAGCAGGAGCAAGTACGATCACACCGAGTTTTCGTCGAGCTGACATTCTGATCAGCGGTAAATCAGTGACAGCATACACCTAAAAATAAAAGCATTTGCGAGGAATAAAGTCTAGAATATCCTGTTAGTGTTCTTTCAGTAAGCACACGACAGTGCTAATTTATGTCTTAAATGGATCGGTTGATATCCTTGGAAACTGCCCGATTGACCGGGAGTCTATATCCCCCAGGCACGATTACGTCTGCATGAAGCGCAAAATCATCAACCAGATTGTACGTCCAGGAATGCTGACGACGGAGTGTAAGCGGACCCTGGCCAAGAAAGGACAACATACGATCACATGCACAAGTCCTGTCTAAAATAGTGACCACAGTGATTAGAATACGTACGAAAAGCCTCATGGTAGTCGTCAGAAATAGATGAGATAGTTGTAAATTTTACATGACTACACAACACGAGTTTTGCTACATGACCGCTTGTCAGTCGAAAGTGAGCAACGGCGGGAACAGGGGCACGAACCCTCTTTGCTGTCTTATAGAACATCTTGGTCTGCGAGGACAACGCATTGGAGCGCTCAACTAAATTGTCTAGCTTCTCGCCCCGCTGAAGGACAGACTCGATCGTCTTGTGCTGCAAGAACGCTGTCAGATAGCTTTACGTCGAGATCTACTAGTCCAAGCACACCAGTACGATCTTTGTCTCATCTAATTCCTGTTGGACTCTCATAATGGTATCCGCTTGCCGAGGGTCCTGATACTTGGTGAGGTATGACTCGATGTCAGGGAACGAAATTGCCGAAGGGTTGGAGAAGGCGGATTGAGGGACTTTGGAGGTGAATTCATCCAAAATCTTGGTCAATAGAGAGAACGCAGGTCGAACGGGGTACTCCTGGTCGGTTATTATGACGGCTGTGACGGAAAGCATGGTACAGCGAGCGTGAGCCAGGTGGTGAGAGACAAGGAAGCTGACTGACCGGCAAGCTGTTCTGCTCCACCACGGTTGTATACATGGGCTGTATGGTTGTTCTCTTGCACGCTCTGACGTTGGCCCTGCGCCGTCCTGTCGACGACTGTCTTGGTGAAGAACGTTAGGAACTCGTTAACGGAGCCTCTCTGGTAGAAGGAGAAGCTCGAGACGTCTGACGCCGTGCTCAGAACCGTGCCCGGCGATCCTGAGGGTGCGAGGACGACAGAAATAGAGAAGATCTTCATGGCTGAGATAGATGGGGGTTGGTGAGAGAGATTCGTGAGACCGTGAACAACTGGAGATCCGTAGGCAACGCGTGTTTGCGACTGCCAAATGTGCTGCAGACGCCGGGTATGTCTTTGGCTGCGGCTGGTCTTTGGATAGCCTCCCTCTGGCTCGTTGTCTACGCCGTAAAATATTCCCGCAGACGACCCAAGTCTCTACTACCGTTCGCACAAACCCGCAGACCGACCACTGAAGTCACCGTAAAGCACCTGAACATACGTCTCAAGACAGACGCTTTCAACGCCTTCCATGAAGAGTTGTCCACCTGGCTCTCTTCCGACAGGTCCCAGATCTTGAGGCAGACCCTGCAGTGGCTGTATGATCTGGGCAGCCTCGTTGGTGTTGCGGGAATGCTGCTTGGGTTCTACGTGCTCTTCTTCACTGTTGCGTCCTTGTCCTCAGACCTCTTCCACACAAGACGGAACAATCACCATGGCACCAGCACGGTCACCAAACGGGGCCTAAACCATATCGATGTCCCTACTTCACCTATCGCACCTGCATCTGATGCGCTGAGGATCCACCCTATTGTAAGCTCTCTCTCTCGGATTCGAGGTGGTCCAACGGCGATCGCAGCTCAATTCCACTAGATACCAGGGTTGACTGTTCCTCTCAGTCATTTCCCCCTGATTCTCATGGCACTGATTATCAGCCAAATCGTGCACGAAGCAGGGCATGCCATCACTGCAGCACTGTAGGTAAATCGTAACGTTCTGGGCAGCAAGAAATTGACATCACAGGCAGCCACCGCATACCCATACTTTCCTGTGGTGTCGCCGTCACATTTATCTTGCCATCTGCCTTCGTCACTCTCCCTTCTGCACGACTGGAGAAACTGCCTCCTCGTGACCGCTTGCGAATCGTGTCTAGCGGGTGTTTCCACAACTTTGTGTTCCTGTGCTTGTTGCTATCCACAGCTTGGTCAAGCTTCCTACCTATTGGAATCCTCTTCCAAAATACTTCCGCCCTGGGAAAGGTCGTAGTTGGCGTCGACCACGTCAGTGAATACCCGCCTTCTTGTCCGTCCACGTACTGAGTGGCTATAGGACTCGCCACTGGCGATGCACCTCCCTGCTGGTACTCTGATCACCAAGATAGATGATTTTGAAATGGCTTCTGTGTCATCCATTCCTTGGGATCACTATCTACTTTCCTCTTCCTCTGGCCCTCTCCAGGGCTGGTGTACCAACAAATTTCTTTTGGAAAAAGCATTTGGTGAGTATGCCAAACATTTCGTCGATCGCTGATCTTTCATCATCCTTCTTAGTCTCGAAATGTGCTAGTAATGGACCATCCTCTTGTTTTGTGTCCAAAGTCGACGAAACAAAACAATACGAACTAGATCCCATACAGATATTTACGGACAATCTGCCACGGTGCAACTCTTCCATGGATTGCTTGTCGTCTTCGTCCTGTGTGGTACCCCGTCCTGATCAGCAGCTCGTACGGATCTCAATTCTGAAGTACCATGGTCGCACGAACGTAGAGGATATAATCGTCTGGAAGGGTCCAAAGGAGGAGATCTGGGAACAAGGTGCGTGAATGCCGCCGAGTCTCCGCGAAGCATCGAGCCTATCGCCCTCGTCTCCACAGTACAAGTTGCCAATTTGCGCTCCCGGTTTTCGTTCGTGTCACACGAGCTTTTAAAACTCGCTTCTACTTTCTTCGAGTGCGTGTGTCTGTTGTGATTCGCTGCACATAATACTGACAAGACTTCACAACAGATATATGAAGATTGCGAATCTTTCCCTCTATTTGGTGAACATGCTTCCGATCGCCGCATTAGATGGATATCAATCTCTCTCTGCATTATTGCACCTTTGCTTTGGTCGGGGTAGTGATGGCTCGGAGGGCATCGATCTAGAAGCTCTCAATTCCACACGGTTGAATTCACGGGAAGGGACAGTCCAGAGAACCTGCAGGACATTCCTCAATTTCTTAACTCTCTTCCTGGTAGCGCTATGCGGACTCTTGGGTACCATTACTAGTTGGGCGAAGACGTGATGAGTTGCTTTGGAACGATTATCGGATCTGTGGTCACATCAATACTGGGATACTTGCCCCAGCAAAGCGAGACGACACTGGTTCACTGTCAGCCAATCCCCGGCATCCGCAACAGCGTCGAAAGAATACGGGAACCATGTCTCGGCTGCAGCATAGTGCGAACGCGTGCCATACACATGCATGAGGTGCATACAAAGACATGACCTGTGCGGTCGTTGCACATCCCGAGGTTCTCCACATCCCCAGTGCACTCGCCTCCCTCGTAAAAGTGCGAGAAAAACAAAAAAAGAATCGCGTGATGGTGTTTACTTTTTCTTTGCGGGCTGGGACAAATCCACGACGGTCAAGCCTGGGGGAAACGCACGAGGGTCGTCGTCATTCAGTCCTGAAAAAACAGCACGACGGGCGCATGGAGACGTACCTGGAGGAAGGCTTTGTTTGAGCTTCTCGGCCTTGTCTGGGTCGTCGATGGAGAGGGTGTAGAGATATCGCGAGCACCGGACTTTGAACTTGGTCTGAGCCTTGCCGGAGGGCGTTTTTGCAGCGACCTTCTTTATCCGGGCCTCTGTGGGTCGGTTACAAGGAGAGGTGTAGCGTATTCGGGGAAAGGGCAGGAAGCAAATCAGCGTTTGCTCAGCCCATTAACTTGCTTCGACACTTACGCGTAGCATCCTTCCGCCGCGCAATCTCGATGAATTGTTTGATGTCCCGGATTTCCTTTGGCTGCGTACGACAATCAGGATACACCGAACGGATCGTATGGAAATGCGGCGTACCATGGCGAACGATGTTTTGGTGTTTCCTAGTGTTCCTATCTTCGACAGCCCTTGAGTAGACGAGTGGCTGAACTCTAAACTACTAGTTTTTCGGGAGATGCCGGGTTTAATTCGCACTGCTACGACTGGACGGTATGAAGGATTGCATTTGCTAGTCTTCTTAACTCAACTTCGAACAGCTTCCGGAAACAGAAAAGCCCTGAATTGTAAGGTATATCGATTCCTAAGGGTAATCGGGAGGTATAAGGAAGAAGGCTACAAGTTGATACAAGACCTAATAACTACACGTCGTGCCAAGAGGCAATATTGTGGTAACATCATCTTAGTAATTCAGAAGAATCGTGAATTTTGATCATGGTCATGATGGCTTGAGCCTGCGTGGGGATCCAACAGACGAGGCTCCGGACGTGCCGGCTGAATCGCTGACCACGGAAGACGCTGGTCTGTTTATACGACTACGAAGCCGTTCCACCTCGCGCTCAAGACTGCATGTATCATCAACATCAGCAATTTCACAGACGGGTAGTTGACATACGTCAAAGTGCTTTGTTTGGCCTCTGCAGCTTGTAACTCAAGTCTACGGTTAGCACGAACCAGTTCGCTTCCAGAAGATTGCTGTACCAACGTCGTTCAGCGGGGAGACAAACGCGGATAGAAACAACGAACCGCTTCATCAAGTTTCTGACGAAGGGACTGGATCTGGGACTCGGAAGATTTCCGGTCCTCTTCAAGCTTCAAGCGATGGCGTTCGCTCTCTTGAAGCTGTAGTTGGATATTTCTGACTGCTTTGTCGGAAGAACGATGTGGCGTGCCATGTTTCTTGTCGTTGGTAGCCTGGTTGAGCTGGGTAGTAAGTTCTTCGACGCGAGCTTGTAACTGACGAATGGTCCCATTCGGCTGAGGAACGCTGGTATATGATTTCGTTTCCAGATCCACGATCCGGACGTTGAGGTCCTTGACTTGCTTCTCCAGTTGAGCCTGTGCGCGAGTAAGGAAAGTGCTTCTCGAGTAAAGAGAGGTTTACACACATTTCTTCTGTCCAGGTCTGTGTTCTCCATACGGATTTTATCGAGCTCCATTTGGCTTTCTGCAGCATGGGCTTCCGCATTTTTCATGCGGCCAAAGGCCATAGACACACGATCTTCTTGCTCTTCCAGAGAGCGCTCGAGATCTTGCTTCTCGAGGTGAAGTTTCTGCAACTCCCGATCCGACGTTACCTTGGTGGCATCGATATGATCAAGTTTGACGCCCTCTAGCTCCGCTTGCAATGCGCGTCTTGCTTTTTGAAGCATCGCACGGTCTGCTTCCGCATCGTTCAAAACACTCCTTAGCTCGCGAACTTGAGAGTGGAGAGAAACGATCTGTGCTTGTTGATCAGACTGCGCCGCGGTGGAGGTCTCGTACGCCTTCGTCAAATCTGCGATCTTGGTGTCCATGCGTTCTTTCTCCCTCTTCCATGCGCTACCGTTGTAAACTTCTTCGTCGAAGCGTAACTGCAGTTCGTCGTAGTCTGAGTGGATCTTGCGGTTCTCCTCGCGTAGCCGGGTCATGGTGTCACGTTGGGATTGGAGTTCTGGAAGATATGATAAATCTGATTGAGAAACAGTGGACAGACCATACCTTCACTGAGTTGGGCAAGCTCAGCTGAAAACAGATGAGTATCTTTCCACATGCTCATAACAGGTTCGTTACCTTGGTACTTCTTCCGAGTCTGGTCGCTGGTAAAATCACGTTCGGCAAGGTCCTTCTGATGCTGGAGACGTTCATCTTGAAGTTGTTGGGCTAGACGGCGCCTGTGGATACCGAGTTCAGAGGACTCCCGATCCTCTTCTTCAATCTGCTGTTCTAGTTCCTGGAGTTTGTATTCCGTAGTCTGTAGTCTCTCTTCGATCGACTTCTTCTCCGCAACAAGGTCAAGATGTGTCTTCTCCAAGTCGGTGAACGCACGACGAGCTGTGCAGAGTCAGCTCGTGCGATAAAAACAGTCTGCCTACTCACCAAATATTTCCGCTTGCTCCGCCTTTGCCTGCGTAACCTCAGCATCTTGAAGCTTTGCATTGTTTATTACCACCTTTTGCTTGTATGATTCAATTGCCTGTTGCAGCTCTTAACATCTGGATGAGCTAACGTCGGCGCTGGCATGGGCAACATCACCCACCTGATTGCATTGCAATCGCAGCGGCCGAAGTTATCTGGAGCTCCTGGAACTGAGCCTGAAGCTGCCTCTGTGCGTCTGTTTGAAGTTATCACACAATTTTGATGTCAAGGGAGGAAAATCGCACTAATTGCGTCGTTTTTGGCGGCGATCTCGGCATCCAGCTTGTCGTGGACACCGGCCAACTCTTCTCGAGCCCGCCTCCGGACTTCATCTAATTCGACCTGCAAATTCCATTGCTGAGACAATTGTTGAGCATATTCTGCTTGGCCACGCTTCACAAAGACGTACGAGAGCTTTATGAGACTCTTCATGGCGTGCTGTGGATTCGTCTCTAGGGACAGGCGGGGACCTCGTTGAATCTGGCGTCCGGGTAACGGCAGAAAACTGGCGCGCGAGCTCCTCTTCAGCAATTTGAAGTTCACGAACGAGGCGAGAGCGGAATGCCTCGTCCATTGGCGTATCCTTCATGATGAGGTCGAGCAGCTCCTTGTGCTGACGCTCGACCTGAGCCTTGATCTTCGCGACCATCCCTTGTACAGTTTCTGCGTCTCGAAGCTTCCCCTCTAGTTGCGCTATCTTCAGCGAGTACTCACGCTGTAATGACGCGTTGGGTGGGCTAGCATCGGTCCCCTCCACGAGCTTGGAAAGCTCGGCTTCTATGTTGTCTTTCGATCGCTGCACCGCAGACAGCTGATCACGCGTCACTCCCAACTCGCCCTTGACGGTGTTGAGATCGGCTTGAAGGCGTCGATTGCCAGATTCCGCTACTTCTCTCGCTTTCCTCTCAGATTCCAGGGCCGCCAGAGCCTTCAGCGCCCGTTCCTCGTTTGCCCGAGCCGTCTTTTCAATGGCGCGGAGTTCGACCTGTTCCATCTTGTTCTCGCGCAGAAAATCTTCGGCCTCACGGGTCAACGCCGACTTTGCCTTCTCCAACGATCGAATATACACCGCGTTCTTCTGTAGTTCCTCTTGGGCATCCCTCAGCTGCTGGTCGGTGACTTTCTTCGCCTTCTCGAGAACGTAGACATGCTCGACGATCTTCTTGTCTTGTCTGGACTCTAGCTGCTTAATCTCCCATTCCTTGTTCTTCAGGTCAGTGAGCGCCTTGTTAAGGGCGGCGTCCATCTTGGAGAGACGGTCTTGGTCCAGAACAAGTTCCCTCTTTTGATTGGTCGCAACTTGATGAAGTTGCTTGTACTTCGCCGACTCGGCTTCCAATTGCTTGCGGGCCTGTTCCGCTTGTCGTTCGATGGCGTGCGTTCCCCGCTCCAACTGAAGAACTGTGTCTTCGAGCTCGTGATACTTGCTTTGGGATGCAGTGAGCTGTCGCTCCAAGGTCTGAAGCGACTCGGGTTAGACGCGTGAATATATCGAGTCCATGGAACGGTACTTCACCTCTTTTGCCTTCACGGCCTCCGCAAGTTGTGAGTCTGAGTCGATCTGCTTCGCACGGAGTGCCTGCAGCTCCGACTCCAAAGTCCTCTTCGACTTCTCCATTGTTCCCGCCGCAGCTTCAGCCTTGGTAGATTTCTCGCTGGCAACCCTTTCGCGCTCAAGTAGCGACGCATGCGAACTTTCGAGCTGGGCGTACTGACGGCTAATCCTTTCGACCTCGAGTTTGAGCTTGCTTTCATTGTTAAGAGCGGTCTTGCGGAACGCGTTCAGCTGACCCTGAAGATCTGCGACCTGAAGTCGCAAGTCAACGAGCTCCTCGTCTTTGCTCTTCTCGACTTCACGCCGACGTGTCTCCTCCGTGGTCTTTGTTTCCATCAGTGCACGCAGTTCATCTAGCTCTTCCTGCAATCTGGCCTTGGCAATCAAAGTGCGATCAGCGTCCACCCTGTAGGCATCCAACTCCGCCTTTTGCTTCTCGGTCAAAGCACGGATTTCGATGATATCCTTTTGTAGTTGGGTACGTTCTCGCTTTAACGCCGTGACTTCGGAAGCGAGACGAATGCCATCATCTCCTTTCTTCTGGAGCATCGTAGAATAGTCGTTGGCAGTGCGGGTCAGTTCGGTGAGTTGTTCCTTGGCTTGTTGCGAAGCCTTTTCGAGTTGCTCGACCTTGACGTTCAGAAGTTCCCTGAGAGAGGAATGAGTCAAATATCGCGAACATTGCGTCTTCTTATACTCACGTCGTGCGCAACTCTGCAGCCAGTTTCGACTGCAGCTCGTTTGTAGATGCCTCGGCACGATCTTTGAGACGGGCAAAGTCTTCATCTCGCTGGGACACCAAAGTCGTGAAGTCCTCATTGAGCTTCTGGAGCTCATTACGCTCGCCTTGGAGCTGTCCCATGCTAGTCTCCATTGCGGAAAACAGGTCCGTAAATTCGGTCTCTCTCTTCTTCCACTCATTCTGATGGGCCTCGAGTCGCACAAGGTGTTCGGCAGCTTGATCGAATGCCTGGCGCAGGTTTTCGTGCTTCTCGTCGGTTTCTTTCTGTCGGAGCAACGCCCGATCCAGCTGCGAGTCCAAAACATCGAGGTCGGCGTGTAGAGCAACTATTTCCTCCTCCAGCTCGATCTCTCGCTGTTTACTCCGCTGGAGTAAGGCGTCTTTGTCAAGCGTAAGGGCCCGCTCTGCTTCGAGTTCCTCGACGATCTTCTGTTTCTCCGCCTCCAACGACATCTTCATGTTTTCCAGGTTCTCTTTCTCGCGTTGGTCTCGCTCTGCTCGTTCCTTGATGAGTTGCAATTCCACTTCTTTCCGTCGGAGCTCTTCATCGTTGCGCGTAGCAGCCAGTAGGGGTCGGACCTAACATTGTCTCTATGTCAGAAGGGGAGCACGGAAGAAAAGATCCACGAACCTTCGTGTAAAGTTGCCACCATGGCCAGTCCTTAAGCTCACTGTACAGTCGAGCGTTGCGCTGAATAGTTCGAATAGCGATGGCACGATTCAAAATTTTCTTCATCTGCCTTCGCGCAGAGAACTTGCGTGCTACTGCCTGCAGCCTCGAGAAAACGTCGTACAATAATGCATCTCTGCGTTCTTCGAGCTCGGCGAGCACGCCTGCCTTGAAGAAAATCTTGGACGTGCCAACGCGATAGAGCTCTTTGTCAAGCTCCAGAGCTTCCACCATGCGAAGACAAGCCTTCCGACCATCCATATAACCGCGCGGGATAATTCCGGGAGTCATGATTTCATAGCGTTGCCTGAACTCGACGAAGGGGAGACGATTGGGGTAACCCAGCCTAGCTATCCGGATGCCTTCCAGTACACCATTACATCGCAACTGATCGAGGACAAGCGGCACGTCCACTCGCCCTGGCTTCTTGTTGACGTTAGGAACGATACACCGAACAAAATGTGGCTGAGTGGCGTGCAGTTGGGTCATTAGCAACGCTAATTGTTCTTTGTGCCTTTGGGCCACGGTGCGGAAAGTACCCTTCTTGACACCGCGTTTCTTCCCCAAAGAGAAGCCAACATTCGAGGGAGGCAAATCAGAGAGCGGGCCTACATAATCCCGGAACAAGGCCGCGACGTAGGGTTGTGTGGATGCAGCAAGAACTCGGGTAAGATTATCATTCAACGGATCCTTGTTCTTCTCCAGCCAACCACCGGTGCGGTACTCGACTTTCCCGGCGTAATGGGTGATGATAAAACCTTGCTCAAACTTGGGGAGACTATACTTCGTACGACCTGGATGCGGCTGTTCTCCGGAAGCAAGATCTCCGCTCCACAAAGAATGCACTTTCTCTGTGAAAGTGAGATCCGTTGCCTTGGGCATAATACAATCCTCATCCAAACAGCTGAGGATACCAATCATGTTGCCGCCTCCTTCGATAAGGTCGATTGTCGGCTGCAAGTCAAGCTTGAAGTTCACGTAGTCCCATTCAATGCCTTCTCGAGAATATTCTTCCTGTTCAAGGACGAACATGTGATGATTGAAGAATTGTTGAAGTTTCTCGTTGGTGAAGTTGATGAGAAGTTGCTCATACGTGTTGACCTCGAATATCTCGAATCCCGCGATATCCAGTACACCGATGAATGCCGATTTGGGTGTTGGCCGATCGAGGGCGCGATTGATACGGTCAACCAGCGCACCAAACGATTTCTCGTACAGAGTCTTTGAGAGGGAGGCAAGTTCATCCAAAGCTTGCTGACCAGTCCGTGCATTTGTGACCCATTCCCGTCCGGCAAGTACCATGGGACGCAGGACAGCCTTCGTAAACTCAGCCAACGGAATTCCTAAGAGGTGGCAAACGCGCTCTGCTTGAGAGGGGTCGACCATAACAGCGTCATCAGCACGCGTAGAGGTGATGGCAATATTACCAATGTGGAGAACCGCGGCCACGACGCGAAACAGATCATACTGTTCCGCCTGAGAGAAGCCGACAACCTCAAAGGCATTCTTAAAGGTCTTGTCAACAGGCCAGCTTTCATGCGCAGTCAACATGGCAGGCTTACAACGAGTGTATCCCAATCATCCCGATCATTGACACCATCAATCTCCCTCCTACTCCGGTTCAAAAATTCATAGTCCTCGAGGTTCCCCTCCAGCAACAGCGAATCTGAAGGCCAGTGAGCAATGCAATGGTAATGTGAAACTTCAATTCTCCCCACCCTTCAGAGAGCCACTGGTAGACATCAACTGGTAAAACACATGGAAATTCCGTTCTGCAGGACTCCGTACAACCACTCTGCTCTTCTCCAGTAGGTACCAGTCGATGTTGGCTCCAGAAATACTGCCATCAGGAGCGAAACTGATCCGGATAAATTTGCCGAAACGACTGGAATTGTTGTTTCGCTGGGTTTGTGCATTCCCGAAGGCCTCGAGGATAGGGTTGGCCTGGATGATTTGTCGCTCCAAAAGACCAAGACGTTCTTTAGCAGTCAGGGTACTCCCAGTGCCGGTTACTGATATACTCTTGTTTCTGCTTCGAGGTAGGCCGATTGATGGTATCGCAGAGTATGAGGAAGACACGGAAGATGAGTGTGCATGTGATGAATTGGGAAGGTGGGCATCAGTTGCTATAGCCGAAAGGTATTGGATAACTTTCTTGGTACTTTCCGTCTTACCAGCCCCTGATTCGCCACTGTATGAATAATTCATCAGTTCGAGGTAATTGTTAATTGCGAGTGAAACAAACGTGATGAGTATACTCTGGTTCTCCCGTTCGTCTTGCATGTTCATCCATGCACGCTCCGCGACTGCAAATATATGTGGTTGGTTCTCATCCCGTCGTTTGTTGCGGTATTGTTGAATGATTGCATCGGTATAGAGTGGCAAGTTCTGGTAAGGATTGATAGCGACTAAGAATAAGCCAGAATATGTCTGTGGTGTGAAAGTCAGTTCATGGGGAGCAAGACGAACGTGCCACAAATGTTCAGGAGCGATTCTGTACGTCTCCGTTGCATATACGACTTGAGAGTGGAAAGTAGACTCACGTAGATTGCTCCAGATCCATACCTTAGGCGGAGATTATGAACTACGCTAGCTTCGTTTAGAAATGTGAGGTCCGCGATGTCATCGACACGGTCGAACTTTGGGGGATTCATCTTGGACAAAGCATAGAGCGGAACTCGGCGTATCTAGATGAAACGTCATGGGAGGTAGCAAAACAGGGGTGAGGACACCTACCTCTCCGCCGGATGACATGACGATTTCGGCGGTCTCTTGGTCCTCTTGATGAACCCAGCCAGCAAGGTAACCCTCCTTCTCGTCAGGTACCCACACCCATTTCTTCTCGTTGAATTCAGCTTGAAGAGCGGCAACACGGGCAGCCTCTGCGCTGTGAGAAATCCGTAATCCATTCATGCTTGATTTCGCGATATAAAGTCGGAAAACGCGTGTTCGAGATCACGAGCAAGAGTGAAACCATCCAACGGTGGTAAGTGGTGTACGATCAACGGTCGTTGTATTGTGTATTAGCAGTAGAGAACGTAGATGGAGCGTCGCCGTGGTGAGTCTAGCACTGACGCAAGTGCCGACAAGCCTTGGTGGCGGCGGAGTGTGTCAAGTTCAATCAAACCAACTTGCCGTTTCCAATCTGTCCCCGTTTGGCAACAACACGACGGTCATCCGAGTCCTCAACTTGAAGTTGAACAAGGGACAGGTCATCACACAGCTGTGTTCAAGCTGAAAAGCTAAAACACAACTGAACGTCGTGCTGTACAGCCTGACGCGTAGGCAGCATCCATTGCGACTATTGAATCGGCGTGTGCTGCGATGTGGTTTGAATACTTCAAAGACTGACATCAGATTTTATCGTTCTTCTTGAGCTCCCCCTACTCTCCGAGAGTACGTCGGATGCGACAGAACTTGTTTTTGGAGCATTAGGATCCTGTCATCAGCGCTAATTTGCATAGCCGCTAGCACTGCGTTTTGGAACCCTCGCTTCCGCAGTTTATCCCTCCTAGCGCGCGTATCTGTGATCCTGTGGTCACTCCGGCCCGACGGATAGGCTCTCTCGTCTCAGGAAGGGGAAAATGGTTCACGCCGTTCTGACACCGCGTATACAAGGCTCCAAGTTCGTTTTCTCCGCAGTACACAGGTAAGAATGCTTTGCATAGGTCGTGGGCATGATAACAAGACATTCTCCACGCCCCACCGAGGAAGTGACAGAAGACGCACAGGCAACTAGACTAGTTTACGACGAGAGACTGTTCTGCAGCCATTCACCTACCTCCTTAGTTGGTCTCCTCCGTTAGTTTATGCAGATTATGGTACGTGCACTTGCACAGGACTCTTGGGTGCCAAATTCATGTAAGAAATGAAGGGACGTTCCAGTTGCAGTGCAGCCCGCACAACAATACTGAACGCCGAGATGTACCGTCGGCGGATGGGTCTCCTCCGGGGAACAGCGTCGAGCGAACGAAAGTAAGCAGAAGAATACGAGCCTTATCGGTGCAAGTAGGAGTCGGCCTTCTGGCGCGATTATCATGACGAGGAGATGGGAAAGTGTCCCCACAGCTGACGTTATACGCTTTTGTACTCTCAAGCATCTGCCAGCGGCGTTGCGATCCGTTGGATGGTAAGAACGTGGCCAATTGTATACCATGTATCGTGACCTTGGAAGCATGATATTCGTTCATGGCAGTTATGATGCACCTTTGTCTGGCACCGCCCCGGCGGGTCAGATGTCTCTTGGACAAAAGAGAAGGGCTTCGTGCCCTGGTGTCATCATATCAGAACGTAGATGGAGGCTGTACCGTTGATCTTCTAGACTTCCCCGACATCTCGGACATGAAACTACAGCATTCGATATCATAGCTTCGGCCCGGTGTCGCACTTTGCACGCTGCAACACGCTGCAAAGTCGTGAAGCCGGGATGGACTGGGTGAGCACAGTAAGAAGTTCGTGCTGACTTCCTGGTTGCTCTCTTCGTCACAGCACGCGGGATTCGCTCGTGTGCGCAACCACCCTGGGCTCGTGATCACGCCCGAGTCCGCTCTCAGCGCTCAGTGCCCAGGGTCGTAGGACAAACCGATTCAAATGGGTCTTTCGGCGCTTTTCGTATGGGACTTCTGAGGCGGCGCCAAAAAAGTCTAGAACGACTGCACACGCACTGCACAGCAACAGCCTTGCCAACGCGTGTACAACACGTTTTTGTAGGGTGGACCCTCCACAGAAAACAAGTTCAATCAGTTCGTTCGGTTCACGATAAGAACCCCCCCTGGCGACGTCGCGTGCCTACCGAAGTCCCTACATTCCCTCGTCCGTTGGATCGCGTCCTGAGTCGCGTAGTCGTTTATCCTCCTTCCCTTTGACGATCATGATTGAATCGGACTCTTTTTCACAATGGATAGACGTTCCCGACTCTGATAGGTCAACGCTCCCGCCAGTGGATGAACTTGATGTACTGAAGGACTTGTAAGTCGCCCATCCGTGTCAGCTTGGCCATGTTCTCAAATCATATTCAGTTCAAGTCTTGGAATCCCGACTGATCTCCAGCTCGGCTCAGGAAGTGGTCTCTTGCTGGGCCCAGACCTGTACCACCATGTTGGTACCAACATATTCCACGCCATCGCCCCGTCCTCGAATTCTGGACAAGACATGTCCCTCATGACCTCTGACGTGAGTGTAGTTGACTACCTTATGGTCGACGCGGATGTTGATGAAAGTGTGCACCAGTCGTCACCGTTCTTGACGACCTTGTGTCCTCCGGCACTTTCGCCGGATTCATCCCCAACCAGCGTCGCTTCCAGCCCGTGGCTAAGGACCCCAGCTGCCGATCCATCACTTGTCGGGGGCCTCATGTCGGTGGACGCTCCTTGGGAAACTGGGGAGGCAGAAAGCGGATGTTGTTCGATAACTCATTTTATAGATCAATCAGGGAATAGCCTCGAAGATCTGTCGGAGGTCCACGATGTGAGGCTCGAAGACATTGCGTGCACACCTCAAGTCTCCCTTGCACCCGAACTCACTGTCACCGCATATCCAGCTTCCTCCAGTACGCCAGGTTCCGCGATCTCTCCTACTGCGTCAGCATCGTACCCTACTGAGGCTTTGGCCCTTGGGGAAACCCATTACATGTCATTGTCCTCGTCTTCGCCATACATTTCACAGTCTTTGATAACATATCACCGAGAAACACAGCCACCTGGATACTCTCCTTCTCCGTCGTTGTCCCCGCTCACTACCGTTAGCTTCCTTTCTCAATCTCCCAACCCCTCACCTCTCGTCCACTGCGTCCCCTTGTCACCCATGCTTTCGTCCCCATTTGTCAACGACGACAAAAAGATTGAAGTAGCCACCTATGATCCATCCCCATTCACCAGTTCGTTCAAGTTGCGGGCGAAGCGCAAAACGGACACTCTCGATGAAGAGACTCCTCCCTTCAAGACAAGACGCTCAAAAGCTAAGAATATCGACGAGGAGGAGTGGAGCCATGCATCTGAGCGGGTTAAGCGTCCACGGACTCTATCGTCTTCGCAGACAACCAGGGATATGGCGGCATCGATTCTAAACTGTCCGCCAGCTGAAAGCTCGGATTGCGCGACAGGTCAGGTGGGACACTCTGATGCCACCCATACAACGTGTCAACTCTGCGGGCAGGGCTTTACACGCGCATCGGACTATGTCCGTCACATTCAAAACTCTGCCAGTCATCCTGAAACTCGTGTAGTATGGCCCTGCGCGTACTGCGACAAAGTACTGGGACGGAAAGATGCCCTCGCACGCCACATCAAGACCCTCCATCGTGGGAAATCAGTTCTCGTCCCTGAAGCCGTCCCTGGAAACCAGTTTCCTGAAGGCCAGAAAGGGCCTTTTGTGCAGCGAATGGGACAGAGGAAAATGTCCTCGAGGAGGCAGCGGAGGAAGGATGCCCGTAGGTAACGCTGACATTGGGTTTGACGTTGTTCTAAATCCTCCCGCATTGTCTTTATATACCGTGAGATTTGTACATATACCTCTCCTTTGTCCTGCATCGTTCCTGCCATCTTACACCAGTGTCTTTATCCCGCTTTTAGATCTAGTGGAAGGGCAGTTCAGTCGATTACGTAAGCATCCAGACATGGTGAGGCTGTGAAGCAGCGCTGGACCGTTCATTCCGCTCTCACATCATGGACGGCGCTGCTGCACGCTCACGCCCGCAAGAGAGTAGCACGCACCTGTGGATACCAGAGTCCGAGACGAGGGAGTCCACAAGTGATCCGGCCCCTTCATCGTCTCGTGCCCCACAGCTCCTGAGGGAGCGGCTCTACGTGGGCAATCTCAGTTCGACCGTGAATGAGTGAGCCAAATGACGTCGATTATCAATCGAGGCTCGCGTTCTGAATGCTTCAAGATATACCTTGCTCCAGGTCTTTTCAAAGTTTGGAAAAATCGCCAAACTCGATTTCCTGTTCCACAAGATGGGCGTCAACAAGGGGAGGCCGCGAGGGTACGCGTTTGTCGAGTTTGCAAACGAGCTGGTGAGTGATCGCGTGCCTTCGGTTGTGCTAGTATTGTTTTTGACGTTTGTATTCCCTGTTATTCACGAACGTGTGTTGGACGGTGACACTGGCTGGATTGCACGACCGAAGGTTTCATCTCGGGGATCGAGACTGACTGAACTTGTTGGGTATTTAGGACGCAGCAAAGGCTCTACAGACTGCCAACGGGAAGCTCTTGCGCGGCCGTAAGCTGGTGGTGACGTTTGCACAGCAAGCGCCCGGCCACGATTCGTGTTCTACATCGTATGCCAGCAGAAGCAGGAGGTCGGATGCCACGCCGACCGCGTTGAGTATGATGAAAAGTAGCGGGATCGCTCGTCCGGAAGCGTGAGTTCTATGAATATGGGAGTGCTTATTCATGGGTCGGCTTATGGCTTGCTCTAGCAAGACTTCGAGCAAAATCGCTGTGATGGAGGCCAAGCTCCGCCAGATGGCGAATTCGTCCCCCTATGCAGAAAGACCGGCGCTACCTAGTAAGCCAGCTGCACCACAAAGGGGTGCGGTGGAGGGTGCACAATCTCAAAGAGCACTGGGTCATGGGGCGAGCTCGATCTCTGGCAAGACAGAGCGGACGAGGAATGATGGACAAACCGCACTATCATCGATGCGGGATGCGGACTCCACGGACATGAGAATTCCGCCTTCCAGTAAACAGCGGAGTATACCGGGCGTGAAGATTACGAAAGGAGGCTCAAATAAGGGGGCATCAGGAGCCACGCCATCAACATGAGACCTTAAGGGGTGAGGCTGGGTTGTTGCGGTCACCATGGGTATTCCCGTTGCTGTGAGCATCCCTAGTAACTAAGTGGGGATTTCACACCTGAGATTCGGACGTACTAGAGGGGCAGTACTAAGGGGTTGCGCCCTGTTTGCTTTGTTGCTGAAATCAGAATCGTCTCCTTGCAAGTTCAAGTGTCTGTTGGTTGCACGCAGATGAATGGTTTATCTTTTCCTAGGGAGAGATGCCAAGCCTTTGCGGAAATGGACCAGCCCGTCTAAGGAACCGGGTCCATGGAGACAATGGACAGATCATATATTTAGTACCAGGCTAACGCGGTAGTAGGGAAAGAAGCTCAATCCTCGTCTTTCAGTACGGTTTGTACCACTTTTTCGCTCGGTGGGAAAATATTGATGCTATCTGTTGTGAAAGCGGCCCACAGTCTCTCATGTTCGACGAACGTGGAGATGAAACATCTCATCAGTATGTTTTCGTGGGCGCAACAGTCGCTCCGAATCGCATTTGATTGCGCATACAGAATCTCGTAATCAGTTTCGGATCTAATCCGCGTAAAACGATTGGCCATCTACTTCTTGACGATCGAGGGTTATCGATATATTTCGCGGGGCCGCCCAGGGTTGCCTCTCGAGGATTCCCATCTTTCGTGTGAGACATTCTGAATTCTAAACAAAGCCACCTGACTGATGATTTAACATTGCGCCCTTTCCCAACCAACTGATGGAATCGTGACATACGTTTCTCAGCGGACTTGAAAATCATTCGCCGTTTCTTCTTATATACCCCTCCCATCACCTCCCCCCGCCATCCTCGTCTACTTCCAAAATGCCTTCTGCTCAAGTTGTCAACGGGAAAGATGCTGCCGTCTTCACCACCTCAAGTGGCGCCCCCGTCGCAGAGCCATATGCTGCTCAGCGCATTGGCACCACTGGCCCCCTCCTCCTCCAGGGTCTGTACCGATCCCCGCGGACACCTCATCTATCTAATCAGGTCACCCCCAGACTTCCACCACATTGATATGCTCGCCCACTTTGCCCGTGAGCGTATCCCAGAGCGCATCGTACGTTCGATACACAGATCGTTCCGTCTTTACGCGACGTTCACCCCATGATCTCTCTAGGTTCATGCCAAGGGTGCTGGTGCCCACGGTTATTTCGAATTGACCCACGACCTCAGCGATATCACCTCTTCCAAGTTCTTCACTGAAGTTGGCAAGAAACACCCTGCAACTGCCCGATTCTCCACTGTTGGCGGTGAACTCGGATCTGCGGATACCGCCCGTGATCCTCGTGGCTTTGCCCTAAAGATCAGAACTCCTGAGGGTAACTTCGACTGGGTTTTCAACAACACACCCGTCTTCTTCATCAGAGACCCTTCCAAATTCCCCCACTTTATCCACACCCAGAAGCGTGACCCCCAAACCCATCTGAAAGATCCCGACATGTTCTGGGTATGGATACCTGTTTCCTCTTCCTTCTGCACTCTTAAATTAGGCCCACTACAGGACTACTTGACACAAAACTTAGAGTCTGCTCACCAGGTCACGATCCTCTTCTCCGATCGCGGCACCCCTGATGGTTACCACAACATGCACGGTTACTCTGGACACACCTTTAAGTTTGTCAAGGCGGATGGCAGCTGGGTCTACACTCAGATACACCTCGTCGCTGACGGCGGTTGCAAGGTTTGCATTCCTCTTCGCTGGTTGCAAATGTCCGTTCTCACCTATTTCAGACCCTCGATGGCCCTACCGCAGCCAGACTCACTGGTGAAAACCCAGACTACGGTATCCAATCGCTCTTCGAAACCATTGAAGCAGGAAAGTTCCCATCTTGGACGGTTTATGTCGTACGTGCTCCACTCGATGACGATCCCAATCGAATCATAGACTCGTGGTTTAGCAAACAATGACACCCAAGCAAGCTGAAGAATTCCGCTACAATGTCTTGGATCTCACCAAGGTCTGGTCCCACAAGGACTATCCCTTGCGCCCCATCGGCAAGTTCGTGTTGAACAAGAACATTGAAAACTACTTTGCAGAGATTGAACAGGTCGATTTACCTTGACTACTGAATGAGGACACGGTCTAACAGAAATCCGATTTAGATCGCATTCTCTCCCTCCCACCTTGTCCCCTACTTTGAGCCTTCTTGCGACCCTATCTTGCAGTCTCGCCTCTTCTCCTACCCAGATACCCACCGTTACCGACTCGGTGTCAACTACCAGCAGATCCCTGTCAACCAGCCCATTGCTTCGGTCGCCAACTTCCAACGCGACGGCTTCATGGCTATCAACAATCAGGGTTCTCGCCCCAACTACCAGAGCACTATCCTCCCGTTGACATACGTCAGCCACAAGGGTGCTATCAACGGTGTTGTTCGAGACTTTGATCGCGAAGCCAAACACGAGAGATGGTCCGCTGGTGCTGTTTGGGATCTGAGCGAAGTCACCGAACGTCAGTCATCCACATCCTCCAGAGAAATCATCTGATCGACTTTGTTCCTACAGTGGACTTTGAGCAGCCCCGTGCGCTCTACTTGAATATCATGAACGACACCGACCGTAAGCACCTTGTCAGTAACATCGTTGACCACGTGCGCACCGTGAAGAGCCCTGAGATCAAGAAGAGGATCCGTGAGCTACCCTTCAGCAATATGACTTTTGTTTATCTAATCGTCTTTAATAGTCTCGTTCTGGGCCACCATCCACCAATCGATTTCTGACCGCATTGCTGATGCTCTCGGTCTCCCTCACGAGCGGCCCTTCCCAGTCAAGCCCGCCTCCGAGGCCGTCCGTTTCCGCCCTCAGTGAGCATGAGGAGAAATCTGTGTTACGCAAATTTGTACGTATATCTTGCCACGCCGATGTCACCAAGTATGTATCATGGACGTATGTACAATCAAGAATGAAAGATGATGGATTTACCCATGCGAACATTTATCGTCCAACTCTGTAGCTACCTCTGTTACCGTTGGTGCAAGGGGTTCTCGTGTTTCTACTCATGAACGAGAGTGAAGTACAAGTCAGAATCGTGGATAACTTCACACTGGCTGAATGAAGTGTGCTCAGCCGACGACTTACATACATAATTGACTTGCACGCCAAGCATGCCACCCTGTAAGGTGCCAGATCCAGCGAAAATATATGTAGTAGACCACACCTAAAGATACAACGAAGAGCAAAAAATGACTGAGTTTGGTCGTTCAAGCATTTCCGATGCCTTTTGGAACTTTTCTTGAAGCTCCGAGTTTCCAATGACTTTTGCGGCCTGCGTCATCTGTCGTAAAAGTTCGCCCAGTCGTCTAAATACGCGGATGAGATTGCCTTCGAACTGGTCCGTCAACTGGGATGATGATGATGATAATAAATCTCAGGTGAATGATGGATTTCGCAAAGCCGAGCCTGATGACGGACCTTGCAAATGTCTGAAAAGGACGCGCCGCGACACCACTGGACCACTGCCTCCATGATTTCTACCTTGAATGACTGCACGTATTCGTCCTCGACGAGAGGCAGCTTTGATTCTTGGGACACCTTGGCGATACGCCGAGCCAGCTCTTGCATCACACGCAGAGGCGCTGCGAGTTCCTCTGTGAGTCTGGTCTGTTGTTCGCTCTATGCGCGCAAACGCAGACATGAGTCACCGTGTCGATTTTTCAGCAGACCATACGGGCTGAGACGGACACCTACCTTTTCGGTGAACACGAAACAGCTCAGTAGACCAGCGCATTGCTCCGGTAGCAGCGTGTTGAATACGCCATTGAAGATCAGCTCGGTGAGCAGTAGCTCGTCGCCCGTGCTGATTTCACATGCGACGCGACCCTTCATTTCAGCGATGTCTGACACATTCGTGAAACCCAGTCGTCGCAACACGCGCTTTCGGCACTTGAGCTCCTCGAGTTGTAGAACATCGTGCGTCGCAGAAATCCGTTTCTTCAATGCCCGGATGTTTGTTTGAGCTGCTTGTTTCTGGGCATATAGAGTATATAGATGTGGAAGGCGAGGGTCTCTGTGAAGAAGGTTTGAGAACATTTTTTTCTCCATGACGTCGATTTTCTAACAAGGTAGAGTCAGCAACGGTGGATGACAGGGAAACGGCACCTCACCTTGACAAGGTTAAGGAATTTTTCGTCTTTAATCCCCATGTTGTCGATGGGGTCGAGCAGCGCTATTCCGTCGGGAAACCTACGCTGCACTTCCAACACACTCTTCCAGACGGTATCTCGAGCTTGTTCTTGTCGCAAATCTTTCGGAAGGAATATTCGGATATGGCTTATCTCCTCGATTGTGGACAGTAAAACTGGGACGACAAGTGGATTGCCCTTGTGGCCTCGTGGGCAAGGCAGAACGCCACCTGGTGTTGGCGTAGTAATGTTTCTGTCTTTGGGAAGGGCGGCTCCCGCTTCACAGTTCAAAAGAACATCGAGTATATATTGTTCGTGTGGGGGGATCTCGTCAATCTGAAATTCCGATTTCGTCTAAAAGTTGTGGCTTTGTGAACGCATCGCGAGCTAACGGAGAAAACGAAAGCTAACCTTTGACTTGATGCGTTTTTGAAAGTTGATAACTACGCCCCAGCCAAAGTCGACATCTTTGTGCTTGACGCGGACAAGACGGCCAGCTTGGAGGAAGGGTAGGCTATATGTCGGATGCGTGATGACCGCTCGGAAGTCCTCCCCCATCTGATCCAGTTGTTGGCGGTAGTCATAGTATGCGGCTACGAGGTGTTCGTCCGGGATATGTATCAAGTCCCGCCGCCTCTCCTCCGCCCTCAATTCTGATTGTTCGTGTTAGCAGGAAACGGTGTGAGGCCAGCGCTTGTACGACGAACCTTTCTCCAGCGCTGGAATCCCAGCGTTACTTTGAAACTGAAAGAAACACCGTTCAAGCATGTACTCGGGACTGATCCCTTCCACTTTGAGAAGGTTCAGAATCATATTATATCCAAGATGGAAGGCAGAATCGAGCCGATCAGCCTCTCCCTTGATCATTGTCTTCGCAGATGAAGGCTCGAGCTTCTCGTCACACATCATAATGACGACACCACGATCATCCAAACCACGACGACCCGCGCGACCCGACATTTGGATGTATTCCCCGGAAGAGAGGTCCCGAAATTCACGCCCATCAAATTTCCGGGCTGCCGTGAACACGACAGTCTTTGCAGGCATGTTGAGACCAATAGAGAACGTTTCGGTCGCGAAAAGTACTTTGATGAGGCCCTCCTGGAAGAGAATTTCGATAACCTCTTTTAGAATCGGTAGAAGACCGCCATGGTGGATGCCGATCCCACGTTTTAGAAGGGGAAGGAGGTTCGATATCTGAGGAAGATTGCGATCGTCCGTGGAAAGGTTGTCGATGGCATTCTGGAAGATATTCGTGACCAGTTCTTGCTCGTCATTCGAGTTGAATTCAAACTTCGACATGGTCAAAGCCAGAGCCTCGCATTCTCGTTTGCTAAATGCAAAGACAATGACAGGGTTGTAATTTTTGAGCATGATCATTTTGATGATCTTGGAAATGTCAGAAGATCCTACGAGATAATGAGACGATGAAGGAACCGGTTGGTAAAGTGAAGTATAAGGTACCTTTCTTTTCGCCACCCTTTTTGGATTTCCCTTTACGTCCCTTGCCGCTCTGGGGATCTGCTGGATCTTCACCCATCTTTTCCTGCAGAGTTCCCATTGCTTTGCTGAAATTGTCCTCCTTAAACTCGCCTTTCTCATTGACCACCAGGTATATCCCTTCGCCGCCAGCGGGAAAGAGGTAGTGCTGCAGGGGTGTTGGGCGGAAGTCGGTGTAAACGACGTGACATGGTTGTTCATGGGACTTGCATATCCACTCTGCGAACTGCATGGCGTTAGGAATAGTGGCTGATAGAAACACGTATCGGACGGTGTGAGGGAGTAGAATAATGGTTTCCTCCCAGACTACACCGCGTTCCTTATCTCGCATGTAGTGAATTTCGTCAAATATAACCCATGCGACTTCTCGCATGATTTCAGATCCACGGTACAGCATGGAACGCAGAATCTGACTCGTTGATAAGCGGTGTGCTCTAAAGCATGATACAACACTCGCCTCTGTTGTCATGACTAGGCAAGTTGCGGATGGATTGATAGTAACATCTCCCGTCATGAGACCCACGTCACCGAACTCAGCAAGCATCTCGCGATACTTTTGGTTACTGAGAGCCTACACACAGCCGAACGCGTTGATATCTCAGCTCCTACTTAGACGTGGGCTCGAATTCGCTCACTTTTATTGGACTAGTGTATATTACACGTTGCCGGTTCTGGAGACATTGCGCTATGGCATACTCTGCCACCACAGTTTTACCGGCGCTGGTATGCGCTGACACCAAGACACTCTCATTCCGCTGGATAGCATACACCGAAACCTGCTGAAACGGATCGAGGGTGAATTTGTATTCCCGAGCGGGTTTTGAGGGAGGAATGTGTTTTGCAATGGGAACATAATCGTAGCCAGGAGGAATAGCGACTTGATGGCGGACCTGAACAAAATGAGAACAAATGTAAAAGCGCCGTGGCGTCACAAACCTGATGTCGTAGTTCCAGTCTTGACCCCTCCTCGGCTGGACCCGTCAATCCACCACTCGCAGCCATCTCGCGCTTCGCCTCAGTCTGGAACTCATCGACCACAACAGGAACAGGGCTTGCAGTGCGAGGTCGCTTTGCAGATCTCTGGGGGTCACGCGGTACTGGTTGCAGCCTACCCAGATCAGGATTGCGAGGACTTGGCTTTCTCTTTTGACCAGTAGTGGATACGGGAGCAGGTGCAGGTTTCGGCGGCTTGTCTGCGAGCATTTCATTGTCGCTTTCGTCCTCTGGGGGCGCTTTGTCGAGGAAAGAAAACAAGTCTGGCGCCATTTCGAACAGCAATGAGGAGACCTTTGACAATCGCGTCGTTCGCCGCAAACTATGTATTACGTAAAGGGCGGAATTTCCCAAGGGTACCTCATTGACCGCAGTCACGGTCTCAACGGGGATCACGATAACGCTCTGACGGCGACGGCGGCGGACAATGGCTCGAACAGCTAGCGCACACCTCCAGGCTCTCCGTCGTGGATTGTGGTTAGCCGACGTCCCAGATTGAGGTGGCCATACTATACCGACTTCAATCTGGAACGTCCGACACTGGTACCTCTGACGACGACAAAAGCGAACCGGAATGGAGTGGAAGAGTTACGACAATGGTACCATATCGAACGAAAGACGCCGAGAAATGCAACGATCGCTATTGCGAATTACCGATCTGGTCTGCGGTAACAAAGGCAAATGAGACACACTCGGTCTTGTCCTGTGTCTAGGCAAATCGATTCCGAGTTCTTGTCCAAGTGAACACCGAATCGGCCTATAAGAGGTCTCGAGTCGCGATGAGAAATGACGCACCCCTCCAATGTCGTTCTCTCCTGCTGTCTCAACCCTCATCGCGCTCTGGGGTGTGGTGACGATTTATATGGTGGGCAGGCGCAAGCTGCGAAAACGGTATCTGTTGCCCCCCGGTCCGAAACCTCTTCCTTTGATCGGAAATCTGCTCGATATTCCCTTGAAAAACGAGGCTGCGACTTACAACGCGTGGGCCAACAAATATGGTTCGTCCTCTCTTCATAATGCGTGCAGTTCGTCCTAATGTCTTGCTCAAGGTGACTTGGTGTATGCCACTGTCATGGGTCATCGCATACTCTTCGTCAATTCCCCGCAGATCGCGAATGACCTCTTTGAGAAACGGTTTGCCAATTACTCCGATAGAAACAAGCTGCCGATGATCAATGATTTGTGAGTATCTTTCAGACACGGCGATACCGAGGTTAATCCACCATTTAGGATGGGCTGGGACTGGAGTTTCGGCCATATGCCATACGGTTCGTATTTCCTCGTCATCGCCGGTCACACTCAGTGACCTTTGTCCGATTGCATAGGGGAGCGCTGGAGGAAACATCGCAGGATGTTTGAGCGTCAATTCCGGCCAAAGACCGATATATACTGGCCCCTCCAGCGAAAAGAGGCGCATGCTCTTCTCAGAAACATCCTCGACACTCCGGAAAACCTCATTGAGCACCTCAGGCAGTGAGCAAGCATCACTCCTTTTTTCGTTTCAACACAGCTAACTGCGGCACAGCAATGCAGCGGCGGTAATCATGAACGTGATCTACGGAATAATGATATCACCAAAGGCGGACCGGTATATCGAGATTGCTGAGAAGGCTTTGGAAGGGATGGCGAAGGCGGCAGCTCCAGGAGCGTTTCTCGTTGATGTCTTCCCTTGGTGTAAGTGCTGCTCCCGGGCGAGATGGACCCAATTGACTGATACAACAGTGAAATATGTTCCGAGTTGGGTGCCAGGAGCGGGGTTCCAGAAGAAGGCCGCAAACTGGAAGAGGTATGTGCTGGAAATGCGAGATGCCCCCTTCGTGGCTGTACAGAAAGCATTGGTTAGTACACGTTGCCATTCCGACGTACGTCAAACTAACCTGTTGTAAGAACATGGGAACCGCTTCCCCCTGCTTCGTTACCCACCTCATGAATGACCTGACCGATACCGAGGATGCGGAAGAGCAAATCGAGATAATCAGAGGGTGTGCTGGCCTTGCATATGCCGGTAAGAGATTAGATACTCATATTAGAGTTCCGATGTACTCATTGAACTCCTTAGCCGGGGCAGAAAGCGTGAGGAGATGATTTCAGGCGCAAATTCAATATGCTGATCTCATGTAGACCGTTTCCTCCCTGTCGTCGTTTTTCTTGGCTATGGTCCTGTACCCCGCTGTCCAAGCCAAGGCACAAGCGGAACTGGATTCTGTCATCGGACCTGGGCGCCTCCCTGACTACAACGATAGACCGTCCTTGCCATATATTAATGCCATCGTCAAAGAAGTACTTCGGTGGAACCCTGTGGCTCCGCTTGGTGATTATTCTCCGCCGACGGCGATGATCAACGGAATTGAGTTATCCTTCTCCAGGTCTTCCTCATATGGTTACCAAGGACGATATCTATAACGGATATTTCATTCCCGCTGGAACGACCATCATTGGCAACACCTGGTTAGCCATGGTCCCCTCGCGAAGCGCTCGACCAACATACTGAGATCAACCTGATATACAGGACCATCTTGCACGACGAGCGAAATTACATCCAGCCAATGAAATTCCTACCCGAGAGATTCCTGAACCCCGACGAGAAAACGGAAAACGTCGAAGTTCTTGATCCTGCGACCGCGGCGTTTGGCTACGGACGACGGTGAATTCGAATAGAACTCTGCTCGTAGGTAGTTGCTGATGTGACCCCATGCACAGCATCTGTCCGGGTCGTTTTATGGCAGACGCAACCTTGTATATTTCCATCGCGTGCATCCTCAGCGTTTTCGACATTCGTCCTGGCAAAGACGAGAATGGTAATTCAATCGAGGTCAAGGCAAACTTTGAGTCTGGTATGATCTGGTGGGTTGCAGTATACTGCTTCAATGGTCAACGCTCAATTAGATTGAACCCAGCCACCCCAAATCCTTTTCCTATACCATTTCTCCTCGCTCCGAAGCGGCAAAAGCGGTCATCAAGGACACGGCCATTCTCGCGTAACTGCACTCCTTTCTGTTTCTGGTAATTGACCTCGTACGTTAAGGATGTGTCTAGTTGCCTATGTGCATGCGTACAATTACTTCTCGCGCACGATAATATTCTTTATGAGACCTGCACCCAATCGTTCAATCTCGTCCATTACGGACTGTCGATTGAGCAGAACGGTATCTCTTTTAGCCTTTTCCTTCGAATTCTTCCCCTGTAACTTGTTGAATCACGTGCGTATGTATAGATAGATGGGTCTCACATCAGCAGCTGGCGTACTTGAGAATCCTCCTAGAGCTCTGAACGGGCGAACTCCAGAGACGTTCAAGAGCCAAATGGCACCGATGCGATGCCCGCCGTAAATGTCGAAAAAGAATTTCAGTGTGTCCGAGTACGTCAACTGGATGAAAGGATCAGATTATGCGGCAAGGTCGGAACAGTATCCTGAGTACCTGCAAATCATCGAACAACATACGAGCCGGATCAAACCCTGGGCGCGACACTGCATGGTCATCGGTGGGACGACCCACGCGGCTTTTCGACCATGCCGACTCATTTGCGTCGACGTTTTGGTGATACCGAGGAAGTACGGCAGGATCGAGTTCAATGATAATATCGTAGTCGTCTGTCGCATGAGAGAAGAGCCGCTGCAGGGGACGGTAAGTGTAAAACCGAGCAGCTTGAGCGCGAGACCCACCCTTACGCCACCCGCATCAACGTCGTTTTGCAGTAGGATCTTGTAGGCTTCCTTTGCCAGTGCACTCAGACGGTGTGCAGCTACGCTATCCGGACCGCTTGAAGTCCACATTTTGCCACTTGGGTCCTCCGAAGTTGAAATAGTCCACACGCCTTCTTTGGAGCTCACAGCCACGACGGGCGGTTCTGCCAATGGACTGTTATCCTCGTACATAGGAACGAACAGTGGATTTTCAGGTTTCCAATCCTTGAGAAATTCGATTACTAGAGCGAACCCATGTTCCTTGCTCCTTGGTATACAGACGGCTGTGTCGGGCAATGCGATGCTAGTACCGACGAATGGGCGGGCACATATCACTTCCACTGCTTCTTCTGATACATGGGTCCCAAGAAGCCAATGGGATGCGAGCCAGCGTTTGACTAAACGAACCGTCCCAGGGTACGCTATGTGGCGATGGGCAAGGGTAGCAATGGCGCGGTGATGTCTAGGTGCATGGATGAAGCGGCGCGTGTAGAGATCCAAAGCTCGACGTGCCATGCGTTGGTCTTTGGAAAGTTGAGCATTAGAATCGACAGGAATCTTAACAGGTGACGCGAGCCGTTCGAGCAGGGCTGCTTCTCGGTCATGCCATATACGTGCGGAAAAGGACCAGCCCTCGGGGGTAAGTACCTCGAGCGATGCGTGATCCTGGATGTCTGAGTCGCAAGGCCGTTCAATATGCACAGCTGCGCGTAGACCGGGATAAGCAGTCATTAGAGTAGATGCGATAGTCTCAAAGAACGCCAGCTTAATCTTTTGAATGGCATGGAGATCGTCCGGCCACTTCGAAGATTTTTCGAATTCAAGAAGAATGGGAATTTGAGGAAGATACCGAAGGGGAGTGGGGAGTGCAAGAGAGGACGACATGGGAATGGGGAGTGGGGTAAAGACGCTCGCGTATCGAAGATATTCCGATGTGGGACTAACATTCAAGAGGGCCAAGGGAAGCTTCTCATCCAAAGCTTTGAGATTCTTCACTAAACCATCGAAAGCACTCAAAGCAGCCTTGAATCCTCCCGTTGAACCTGCGTGTTGAAGGCTTGCCAAGTGATCCGGAAGGCGAAGCTTTGAATCGAAAGGCGTTGCTATAGTCTGGATATCCGCGATCGGAATGCCGAAGTGAAGATGTAGGAGATGGCGAACAATGAGCGATGGGATGTGCGCCCTCTCGTCGGACGTTTTCACTTCCCAAACAACGCTCTCAACTATGCGACCGTCCTTGAATCGGCGTAACTCGGCTTTAGGGCCCCACAGCTGACGGAACTGTTTGGCGGCTTCGGTATCCTGCTCCTCAACAGAGGGACCATGATCGACAAGCCTGAATGCGTCTTCGGGGCTATAGATAAGTCCAATATGGACAGCAGATATCCGTGGAGGACTCGACAAATCGGAAACACTGCGTACATTTGACGATGGACGAAAAATTGCGACAGCACGTACACGGTCCCCAAGACCTCGTCGGAGGATCCTCGAGACTGCCGCAAGGAGAGCATTGTCGGAGGATCCATGCTCCACAAACTCAAACGTTGATCGGTATTTCGATACGCGTAAGAGATCGACGCTGCGTGGTGTCAGGCGCCAAGTCTACGATAGGTAACAAGTAACTTACCGTATGACCGCATCGCATCGTTTTGAGAGGTGTGTTTGGTCCTTAAGGAAGACACTTGCGAACACGTCGTCTGTGCCTGTGGAAGCGTTGAGTTGTTCCAGTGTTTGCTGTGCATCGTATTGAAGCTGCGATGCTAGTGTCATTAAGTGGTGAGAACATTCAATAAACAACTATACCATGTCAAGAGAAGACAGGGGAACATCAACCAAGTGGTTTATGGTGGACGTTGCATCGACGAAGACGGCAGCATCGTTTGATGCATATTCTTCTGGTGAGAACTAAACGAATCACGAAAAGCTTTGCGTCAAGGACTAGGCTTGTGTTTACCTTGTGTCCATTCATAGACTTCACGAATGTAGGTGCACTCTCAAAATCTAGTTTGGCTGATACAACCACATGAGAACAAATATTGGATGTAAGAACAAGAATCTCACCCAATAAGTCTAGGGAAGCTCGAAAAAGTTGATACGAACTCAAACCTTTTCCGACGGATCTCCTGCCACCTGCCTTCCCTTTCCCCAAAATAGAGACAGGTTCCTCCCCATCGAGGAGAAGAGCTATTATAGAAGCCCACCATGACCCCTTTCCTTCAAATCCGTTGACACAGAGGGCACCTTCGCCATACCCCCTTTGGTTTGCCCATACGCGGAGCAATGTGTGGGCATCCCTAAACGCTAGACAAGACTGTACAAGGACGTTGGTCGATAGCAATGCAAGTTTTGGGAAAGTCGAGAGAAGGATGGCCGTGTTATAGATAGGTGTAGATGTACTCGTCACGGGGAAAAGGATATCTGAATCTGGACGAACACGAACATTGTCGTGAGACGGTGAGAGCCGGTGGAGGGGTATAGGATGAGAGGAAGAAAGTGTCGGGATAATGCGGACTTCAGTATGCGTTTTCGAGAAATCGTGCGAGGTTTCTGAACTTCCTTAGTATGGTCTCAAAAATTGGGCCATAGGATGCTCACTTTTTCGGGGCCGAAGTACGAGAACGGTCTGCCGTGGATCGCACAGGGCTGCTACATAGAAAACGTCGACTTCGAGGGAGTTGGATATCGACTGTGCGACTACGGCAAGGTAGTAAGAGCGTTTGTGAAAGTACCGAGCATCCAAATAATCTTTCTCTTGGAATAGCAACTACAAGACAGATCAAGAACCTGTGAATAACAGTGGGACTGCGACATACAGAGGGCATCTCGATGGACAGGTCCACCCCAAAATATTTGCCGTCCTTCTTTTTCACGCTAATTTTGTTCGCCCAACTACCTACGACATGCATGTCTGATGGTGGTTCGAATGCCACCGTCCATTTCGTTTCTTGGGTAGGATGAGGCAGGGCAAATGGTACTGCAACGCCATTTTCTGACAATGCACGCGCAGCGACGAGAGGATGTTGCGGCTGGATGGGAGGAAGGGACAAGAGATGCGATCGCAAAGTGAGGAGAAGTCGGTCCAGAGCTTCCTTCCTTGATTCCTTGGGCCTCACGTTGGGGAGCAGGGCATCAATCTATACTGGCAATCAGGGAGCAGGGACAGATGAACGAACTCGATATGACACACCTGGAGTTTGAATGAGCTCGACTGATACAAGTCCGCTGCATCCTTCAACGTTCTAAGTTCTTCCCCTGTCGGGAGCTTATGTTTCTGTACAAACATCAGTACAGTATAGAGGTACGTCTGCGAAACAAGGACCTTTGCAATCTCTGTATCTAGTTCTACCTCTTCCGAGTTGTCGTTGGGTTGTTCATTTTCGCGTTTGCGCTTCAAGTCGGACGCCATCTGAATCGAAAAATTTGGACGGTCTTTGATTCAATGCTCAATTTGATAACACCCCTCTTGGGGGGATCATCGTTCCATTTTAATTACCACTCTCCGTAATTACGTAATCGATCCGACCGGCATTTGCCGTTCAGTGCGTCTGCGATTAACACGTCGATCGTGTGGCCACAAAGCGTCTCTGGTATATACACGGGCAGCGCGCTAAGGGTTGTTTCGCTACGTCTATTTCTGCCTTCCATTGGGTTGCCCCCACCCACGAACGGTCGTTTCATGAGGCCTTCAAGTTGTACGCATCAGTTTCCGTTGTCCCGAGGTACACAAATGATTGACTGAACAGATTTGTCTCCACGCTGTTAGTATCTGTCGTCGCCTGGATGTTCTTTCATTACGGTCCGCGCAAACCCCCAAAGCATACATTCTCACTACATATGTGCTGTCCGCACGACTCTCGCCATCGTGTTCAAATATCCCAGAACTACAACAGGTCGTACAGAGGTGCACGGCGAACAACTTCGTAAAACATTAGCTCGTATGCCTGCTGAAGTACGGACCCGTGCCCATTCATCTCCTTCGTGGCAATCCGAAGCCCGTGGTACGAAGGGTGCGCGCGCTGGAAACTCTGAGAGGGGACGTCTGATCGTTGCCACATAACCATGTATTATAGTTTGCCTAATGCTGTTGCTCCGTCTCGCTCTATAAATCGATGCGACGTGCGTGACCCCGTACAGTTACTTACATCAGAGATGCAAGCAAGGTCTCTTTACATGCGAGGGCGCTAATCATCGACGACAATAACCTCTGGCTGCCGGCGGGAACTCGAATTCCCAGGCGGTACTCTGCGTCTACTGCGTGTCCGTTCTCCCTCGTCAAGATCAACGTCTATGATCTCTGGCTCTCTCTGTCGTTTCCTCCCGGACTGGCGCAGCGGTGCGGTGACTGGTGTAGACGCTTGCTCAAGTATTGTGGGTTGGGACTGTGGTTCCCGCCTGATATTCGAAGAACCACTGCTACCAGCCGCGATACCTCCGTCCCTGCTAGACGGCGCTGTTTGTGTGGTTGACACCCTTTCTTTTCCCTTGGCTCTCCTGTCGCTTGATCCGGGGGCTAATGTCAGGTCCGACGCTGCCGATTGTGACGGCGGCGACGGTGGACGAGCGTAAAGTTCCGTCCAGCGCTTCGCGGTCCTATCGTGCTGAGCTCGGTTCCTCATGTATTCAGTGGCGATTGAGGGAACTGGTTGGTACGCATGGACCATCAATAGCCGTATATGAGTTTGCAGTTCTGTCGAGTCTTACCTAATGGGTCATCTGCGAGAGGATCAAAGATGAGGATCCGTCTCGTGGAAAAAGACATGGTTGGACGCACGCGGGTTGGGATCCGTGAGGAGCGATGAGAGGGAGAGCATGACCTTGAAAAGCGACAACGCGGGAGACCAGTTCTGTTTGAGGATGTCAATACAAATGTTTCCTTTGTCAGATATATTCATATGATATATCCTATTGCAAGAGTGGGCATCCACACGACGACTGACGATCGTTTTCGCCTACCGAGTAGTAAAGGTGACTTTGGGTGCTGAGAACCTGGCGATGGAGTGAGCACCTGAACTCGTGCGGTAGCCTGAGACTCACGGATAATCGGGGGCAAGCTGAATGTCCAAGTTGAACACGCCTCCTTCGTATGGACTGCCCTGAGGACCTGGTATGGTGGCTTTCCAACGGTAGAGACTGTCCTGGGTGGGTGCGAGAGTGATGGACCCGAGGTCTTCCTTCTTCGCGTCGGCTATCTCGCGGTGAATGCGCTTCATGGTCATCTACAGGGAGACGGTCAGACGCGACGGGGCAGATGCGCCCAAGACTTGCCAAAGAGGACGATGCGGGTGGCATGGCTCTTGGTAGTCTTGGTCTGAGTGGGTCACGTGAGGCGCATCCTACTACGCTTTCCATCCTACACCAGTTCCATCTCCTACAAACCATGGAAACTCGAATATCTGCAGCTACCTGATCATTTCATGTTTGGCGAATCTGACTCAGAGAGCCCGCGAGTACCCAGCCCATGGGACTCGCTCACGTCTGCAGGCTCTTCACCTCTCAATCACAACGGAACCCTAGGAATCCCGAAACTCGTTCCAGAAGCAGAGGAGGTGGGCACCCTCTCTTGCCATTTCACCCATCCCTCGTAACTCGGTTGTTATCTTAGGGGAACGTCGAATACAAACTCCAGCTTCTATCCCCTTCTCCAGCTCGTTTCGCTCGTCTCGTCACACAGCTCAAGTGGCGCCTTCTAGAAGGCGGTGGGCAGGCATACTATGAGCTTGGTGTCGCAGACTCCGGCACCCTGGTTGGACTCCTTCGTCAGCAGCTAGAAGAGTCGTTGGAAACACTAGAAATGATGGCCGGCGAAATCGGTGCGTCTGTGATCGTGGTCAAGGAAATAGAGGTACCTCCAGAGCTGTCGAGCCTCGCCGAATCTCAGCTCGAGAGGTGGGATGGCCAGAGGAGCAATAGAAGAAAGGATAGGTTGAGGATGATGAAGCAAGGAGACGAGTCTCCCATCACGTCTGCAACCGACTTTGAAACCGAGTTCTCAAATACTGATGGCACGGATGCTGAAGAAACCGCCTGTACCTCCCCTCCTGTTTCTCCATCTTCACTTCCAGCTGAATGCAACTCCGCTCAGTCCAGATCACTCCCTATTCCCTTGCCCTTCGATTCAGCCTTTGCTCTGTTCACCATGGACGTGGGAGAGGATGTCGCAAATTACGCCGACAACGAAGCTCCGGATGATGACGTTCCGACAGACTGCGCAGCTGAGATCTCGGTCAGTCTTGAAATCTCTTCCGTGTACAAACCTCGCCCAATGAAGAAGCGTGCGTCGCACACCAGCCACGTCCGGTACACGAAGATGAGACCCAAGAATGGTTACCTACCATCCAAATCCACTGAGACCACTTGTCATCTTGGAAGCTCGATAGCGCAGGTTACCTCTGAAGCTCTCACTCAATCAGGTGGAATCAAATCACGGCTCCGCAGAGACAGGCGAGACAAGCGACGCGAGCTAAAGTCTAATATCCTGTTAACTCATGCTCCCACCCTTCATTCCACTGAACCATCGACCGACTCTGCTGATCATGATACCATTCCTCCATGTTCCACAGACGAACCTGATTCATGCGCCCCCGACTCACCCCTTATCGCTGTTGTCGACCCTCCCACTCTCGATGCATTAGAAACGACCACCGCGTCCAAAGAGCCACGACTGATCGTGGAGGCGCTGATTGTTAGGAAACTATCGTTGGATGAAGCATTCTTAGACTTTGAGGGTTTCTCACTGCAATGACCGGGGCGTCATTCGCTTCGAGTCCGCGATTTGAGCTTGACACTTTTCTGGGTTTCAATGCTGAAGTTATTCCTTCTGTTATATTGCTTATTTGTTGTTTTGTACTTTTGACTGATATATATATCTGAGGTCTTGAAAGTATACCAGACTAGAGATCGGAAGGGCTCACGTATCAGCTATCCTGACATAAACTATCCGAACACAAAACTTCCAATCCGATCAGATGTTCTCGGGACTTACTGGACTGAGGCGTCCCAGGTTCAATATTCAGTGTGTGGGTTCAAGTTCACATGCTCGGGCCTGTATTCTTGGTACACCGAGAGGATACATACGGAGTGAGATGTAGCAGGAGTAGGGATTCCCAACCACTCTACGCGATGGATTTCCAAACCTCCTCCGCTATATCTTCCATTACGCCCCTCCACACTGTCCCTCCGGAACCATCGGCCTCTATTTGCTGTGGGCTTGCCGTAAGTGCGTACGGTACACCCTTGTCCCCACCAGAGCTGACGCCTTTCACAAGAGGAAGCTCGCCAAGAATGGGGACCCCAAGCGTAGAAGCAATCGAACGAAAGGGATCAGGCGAACCAAAGAGTTGATGCGGCGTCGTGCAAGAAGGACAGATAAAGTAGGCTTGATTGAGAATCGTTCCAGTTATCTAATTGTATGGTCATGATCAGTATGTGAAGAAGAACGCCACAAAAGAACATACGGGGACCGAAATTTTGCGAAACATGGAGATCCCGCGTCGCACGTCTGCGAGGGCAACGTCTTGTGGAGTCGATACGATCACAGCTCCTGTTTAATCTCAGGACGTAAGAAACGAAGAACAAGGAATGATGAGGAGGATCCACCATTCACGACTACCAGCTGTCCTAGTGTCAAAGGAACGTCACCCGTCCCTGGTGGCATGTCGATTACCAGGACATCTAAGCCGGGGCCATGTCCGGACTCGCGCCAGTCGACATCAAGTAGTAGTTGTTGTACTGCCTTCTGAACCATTAAACCTCTCCATACAACGGCGGCATCCTCTCTTGGCTTGTTCTCGGTCGACTTCGGAAGAAGGTAGCCCATGGACATGGTTGGTAGCCCATGGTTCATAATAGGTAACAATGCGCCACCTTTTTGATACAGAGTAGTAGAAAGGGTGAGATGGGGAATACGAAGAGGGCCTACCAGATGTCAAGGCAGGTTCATCTGAATGTTGAAGGCCCATCAACATCGGTATGGATGGTCCAAAGATGTCAAGATCGAGGACGCCGACGCGAAGGCGACGTCCAGATGACGGCGGTTTCAACGTGGCAAGTGCAAAGGCGAGGTTTACTGGGTGTGATAGTTCATGAGAAGACGAAGAGGGGTGGAAGTATCACGCGAACCTGCGACCGTACTTTTTCCAACACCACCTTTGCCACTGGCAACTGCAAGGACCTTTGAGACGTGTGGAATGGACCTCTTTTGGATCGGCGCGACGCGACGGGGCATCTGGGGAGCTGCGTCGGAGCGGGGAGGCAGGCCCTACTGAGAGTGCGTCTAGCAAGCATGCAGCCGGAAAAATGGAGACGTACCAAAGGATTTTCGTGTAAACTAGCGAAAGCGGTCGAGAATGACCTTGGACGACAAATCTGGCGTGTATAAAGTGTGAACATACCTACCCGGTGAGTTTGAAGAGCGGGTTTAAGTTGCAGTCGTCATCTCAAATACCCCATTTAGCTCTCCCTTAGGATTACGAGTTCCACCTCGGCTCCTTCAACTCCATGGTGAGGGATCACTGAATCGCGCCATCATTATGGAGTGGTACTGAGAAAAGACAGGAACCATATCCTCTCGCAGATGCCCCACCGTCTCGATACGCTGTGGAATCCGATGACGAAGATGAGCACAATCCGTTGTCACCTCCAGCTGGATCGGATCAGCCCTCCGAGGCGAAGGTCGAGTTCAAATCCGTCTATGACATTCCTTTCAAGAGACCCCTTGTATTTGCGTCGGGCGAGGCAGGTTTGAGTTGGGCAAAAATTATCGACGTCGACCTCGGCGAGCAACGAGCTGGCATCTACGTCAATGCGCTTCCGGTGGGGCTTCATTCCTTATGCATATGCGTGATCGATCTGACGCCATGTAGGTAGGGCTACTGTTTTGTCCATCTTGGACGAGCGCTGTCGTTGTCGTATCCGAATCTGAGACCCGCACACGGCTGCCACTCTTTGCCATGACCGCGTACACTACAGCAATTATCGAGCGCTTGCAGCCAACTAGGTAGTCTTTAATTCTCATATATTCGAGGTTCATTTTGATGACCTTGGCGTCTGTCGTCCTCAAGCGTGGCTATCCTTGATTCTTATCCAGCTAAAGTATATATATCACCGCGAATGATCTCGCAAGAGAATGCACCTATTCGCTATCTTTCCGTCGGGAAAAAACCAGTTCCTGTAAGTTGTAAAGAACACGGATATCCGCTCGATTTGCCTTTGCCCTAATGGATGTTCTGTCAGGAATCTGAACTCGAGCTATTCGCTCCGCCGAACCTCTTGCAATCGACTACCGCTTCCCTCTTGAACGAACTATTCCTGCGTTCCCTGACTGACTCGGGAGACCCATATCGAGATCGCACCGCTATCATACTGCTACCTTCACCGAGAGTATCACCACCACCGACGACGACATTCGGGCACAAAGGAGCCACTGGGGATTTTGCAGACACAAACTGGCGTAAGGAAACACTGGAAAGGGCACATAAATGGCTCTTTACAATCGTTGGACAAGAAGTCGATGAGTCGAGTTTATGGGCGCGTACGAAGTCGAGCATAAGGCGGCCAGTCTCTGCATATACAGCTCATACAACTCTTGGGGAGGTGGGCGAGGGAAGCATGTACATATGATGCTATCACTCTAGTAAGTGTAATGCAAAGTGTAATACAACGACCTGCCCAGAGTTCATCCAAAGATATCTGAAAGGGAGCTAACAAATGGCTGAAATTTGGTTGCCGGTAATGGTAATATTCAGCTTGATCTAAAAATCGATGCGGAGGCCCATCTCTGCTGGGCACTGCACGACGGCTTTAATTATATATGATCGATTATTCGTGTTGGTCATTGTACGAACATAATCCAACGTGCAATTGGTACTCGAGCGTCCGTAATGATATCTAATCGTTATTCATCCTCCGACTCGTAGCCGTCGTGCTGAGAATTGGTGCCTCCACCCACGAGCTCTATGACTAGTTGTTCGCCGCTCTTCAATCCTGCCTCCACAAGGGATACGTTGGCACTCCACTTAATTTCTCGTCTAGGGTACGGGAGCATGAATTTGAAGCCCCACCAAGACTCTGGGTCGATTGGCTGTGATTGGATATGATTCTCGAGCTTTTGTAAATCTGGTTCAGACCCATCCAGGATGTGCTCGGGGTCAGTCTCCGGTTGCAGCGTGAGTGGTAACGTTTGTGTGTCCACAAACGCGCAAAGTTCTGTCAGCGTAGAACTGGGGGAGAATGTCCGAACAACACGAGTATTGCCAGGTAACTTCAGGGCGAGACGAATACCGCTCGCGCCTCGATACTCGATCGGAACGATACACCTTCGCATCCAGCGTCGGTATTCCAACCTCTCCGTCTGGAAATTCGCTTGCTTCTCGCGTTCCAGCTGCTTCCTCTGTTCCTCTAGCGAGCGAGCCTCGTTCTCCAAACGCAAGCGCTCCGCTTCTTCTTGTTCTGCCCAGATTCGAGCTTGAATACGCTCGCGATCTCGTTCCGCTGATTCCCGAAAAGCATTGTCTTGCTCTTCGCGAATGATTCTATCCTTCTCTCGTTCTTCTAGTTGCGACTTGAATCGCGTAAGGAATGGATTGACTCGAGGGAGAAGTTGATGTTCAAGATGCTGCAAGAGTTTCTGAGCCGAGGTCTGTCCGGACTCTGGGACTGAGGGACCATAATGACGCGAAAGAACGGTCAGCACAGGAGCCGGGGTGGAAGAAGACGAGCTGGTCAAGTGGTTCCGGCGAGGTTGAAGGGCTATAAAAGCGACAAATGGGTATGTTGTCGCCTGCAACTTCTGAGCAGCTGTGCAAAGTGTATGCACGTCAGGGCAATAAGGTAAGGAGAGGAAGTCGCTAACCATCCCAAGAGACTTTATCCCTGATATCTCCCCCCCAGACGACAAAGTTATTATCGGTGAGCATGCGGACGAAACCTGGGTGAGTGAGAGTTGATCTATTGGCAGGTGAGATACAGATTTGGCAGAAGAAGAGATTGCTGACCGCTTGAATTCCGCGACGTCATCGTGTTCAGCGGAAACGAGGATTATGCAGGCTATTCTCCCTTCTTTCTGGCAAGTGTCTAGCACTTCCTCGTACGTTCCATCAAAGAAATCAGGAAGGATTTTGCTCTCGTCCGAGGAGCTCGTAGGCGGATACCTATGCCACCTTGATGTCGGCTGTCGACCGTCCAGCCCTGTTGCCGCTACGGTTGCGGTCTTGTAAATGACGGCTCCGGTTTCTTCCTCAAGGGACGTGATCCAGCGGCGAGTTGCAGAGCGCGAGTCGGGGTAGGTTTGCCTTAGAATTCGGTAGTTGGTGCTCAAATTGAAGGGAGATGTCAAGAATGGGAGTCGGAGGATCCCAGAAATAAACCGCAGTATTCCTGAGACAAGGCCAATCGGCAGGTACAAAAGTGAAAATAACAGATGGGTCAAGGAACGCTGAGACTAATGGGAACTCAGAAATACACATAGGTGCGAGAGTAGTGGGTACAAGCCTGGGAGCCTCTTTGAGGAGAATTCTGCGGCGGTACCTCAGAAGTTTCTCGATCCCGTGGGTTCTGGTTGACGTCCTGGACTTCATCTGATTCATTCAAAAGCAGGTCGGTTGCACGCTGTGGCATAGTTAGTACTGTATAGAGCCAATTGGGTATTGTAGCACTACTACCTGGACGTTCCAATCAAGGGTTTGCAGCACGTTGGTGAGAACACCAACGTCATAGTTGCGATGGCCCAGGATTCCTTGAAGATGTTCAAGGGCCTCTTGTTGGCGTGTGTCCAGTTGTTCCATCTGTCCCCAGTTAGTACGGAGGCGTACTTCTGCCGACAGATGTTGTGCTCCGTTGGATGCGAGTGTCTATACAGTGCGTCAACACCGTGGCACCTGCGTCAACAACACAAAACACAGCTAGTTTCTGTTCGAGCAACACTACAAGAACAGTTATCCCACGGCACTGGTGACATCACTGGCACTTGCAACAATCAAATGTAGAATGGTAAATTTCAACCTTTTACCCATCATGACACCTCAGATGGGTTGTATGTATAGTATACTACATTCAGTGCCATGACAATGTAGTCAGAAGAGTAGTAGATATTTTGTGATTTTGTGATTTATGTGCAAATTTGACATGTAATGTAGCTTGCAAGTTCAAATAAGGGTGTACAGCTATGAAAAATAAAACAATGGATAGTGCTATCTAAGGACAATGTTGGACATAAGTGGTCTATAATAAAAATGAAGTTACAAGCTGCCAGAACAATGCTAGTGAGAGAGGTTGGTTGGTATGAACAAAGTTGGCATTGTTGAAATATAAGTAGTCACTTATGCTAATGAACATTAGGCTTCTTGCCTTAATAGCTCTACCTACTTTGTTCTACACAAGTAGAGATACAAGAATTAGTATAAGTCCCTAGATATCATTAGAACTTGTTTCCTAGTGATCAAATAAGGAAATTATCCTTATGTAAGCAGTCACAATAGCCTACAGTGTCTGTTACTCAAGGGTAGTATCTCTGCTGAGGCCTAGTGAAAACTGGGTATGACCTGGTGTTGTCATATATTACCCTATATGATTGACTCTGTAGATAATATTGAAATGAGATCCAACAACTTTTCTCTGCCAGAATTGAGACAGAAAAAGAGATATTAATATGATGGGGCACTACTACATGCAATGCTATAACATTTCTTATCATACTAGAACACATTCAGCTCTGTTCTACTTCTGAGTAACTCAATATTACATATCTGATCTTGCCATATCATCTTGCTCTTCATCTTCATCTTTATACAGTGGCTCGAACAATTGTCCCAATATTTGCATGTTTTGTATTAATGGCAATATATCTTAATAACTATTGACTCTAGATCTAATCCACTGGTATATAAAAGAAAGATCCCGCTTCTGGCTACAAGATTGGTCTATGACATGAAAGGTTTGGATAAGATCTGAGTGAATGGCAGCCATATCAAAACAGTGACTTATTGGGACAATTGTTTGACTTTCAATTCTTATTACATACATTAGACCCTAGGATGCTGTAAAGTACTAGATAACCTAGGTAAAGGCTATGTTATGTCACAGTTATGTAATTTATTATGAAACACTATATATAGAGTGCTCCATCATTTTTTTTTTCCCTTCTTATCACCATAAAATTCATTTCTACTGCTCAAAGGGATAACATCATCTCCTTGGCTTCTCTTAATATCTCCTATTGCAAAGTTACCTCCCAAACTGGCCTAGGGAAGTATACAGCAGCTAGGCTCCTTCAGGAGATTCAACCTGACAAGAAAAATCTCTATGCTAGCTGCCATTCCAAGCTTACTCCTATCAATAAACATGCCATTGTCTAGCAAATCATTACTAGCAAGGTCAAAATTGCAGTCCAGGCTACCCATTTCATTAATTCTATCATTGACTCTCCTATCTCTCACAGACAGTGAAGAATACCCTCAAGAAGACTTCATTAAAGGCTGTGGTGAAGAAAAAGAAACCTCTTCTCTCAAGTAGCCATAAGAAGAGAAGAATGGCCCTTGCTCTCAAGTATCAACATTGGACTGTGAAGGATTGAAAGAGAGTTATTTGGTCAGATGAGACCAAAATCAAATATGATTGGGTCAGATGGGCAGGAGTATATATGAAAAAAGAAGAAAAAGGGCCTTATTTCCAGAGAGGTCAAAGATTCAATGAAGTTTGAAGGAGGTTCCTTAATGGTATGGGGCTGTATAGGGTGGAATGGAGCAGGGATTTTGAGTGAGATTAAGGGATGAATGGATGCTACACAATATATGGCAATTCTAGAGAAAGGATTGCTGCAAAGCATGGAGGAATTTGGGATTCCTAAAGATGACATTATTTTCCAGCAGGATAATGATCCAAATCATACCTCCAAAGCAGCACAGGAATGGTTCCAGGAACAAGGAATCAAGCTTCTGGATTGGCCTGCACAATCTCCAGACCTCAATCCCATTGAACATACCTGAGGTTATTTTAAAAGATGTTGTTCAGGTTATTCAAGTGTACCCAAAGGAGTTCATGAGTTATGAGAGAGAGTGGTAGAGGAGTGGGAAATGATTTCTGTGGAAGAGTGTCAAAAGTGGATAGAAAGCATGCCTAGAAGGATTCAAGCAGTTATTAAGGCAAATGGAAATCAAGTACTAAAATCATATTTTGTATAAAGTCAAACAATTGTCCCAATAAGTCACTGTTTTGATATGGCTGCCATTCACTCAGATCTTATCCAAATCTTTCATGTTATAGACCAATCATATAGCCAGGAGTAGGATCTTTCTTTTATACACCAGTGGATTAGATCTAGAGTTAATAGTTATTGAGATATATTGCCATCAGCACAAAACATGCAAATATTGGAATAATTGTTTGAGCCACTGAATCTCATTTTGTTCTACTGCACACACTTCTAGCTATAATCTGCTCAGCAATGATTGAAAAGTACTGCACACCCTGGGGTTCATTTGAAAAACTACTGTAGAAGCATGCATAATTGAAAATGGTGAAATAAAAGTATAATGCAATGCAACAAAGGGAATGAAGTAAGGAGACTGAATAAGATAAAACTGAAAGTGATGATAGTGAAACAAAGAGAGTCTGAGAGATGTGACAGTGGCTTGAAGTAGCTTTGGACATAGTAGTTGAAAGTAGGAAATGATGGTAATCTATGTTGTCAGTGTACATACATGCATTCAAGTAATGGCCAGCAGTGCTAGCCATGCATCTCTATATCATATGATTCTTGCCTCCCTTTGTCACCACATTAGACAATTGAGACCTATCTGATGTATTCTACATATACTTTGCCATACAGACCATTACCTCAGATATTCTATATTGGGACTAGCTTTAGCTAATCTTACTAGCCTCACACACTGCACAATCCTTGCCAGCCTTCTTTGTCATTATGTTAGACAATTCAGATCTACCCAATGTACCCTACATATGCTCTGCCATTGGACTATTATCTCAAGCATCCTATTTGGGACTAGCTTCAGCCAGCCTCACACAACTAGGATTTCTGTTGAATTATCCCCATACCAGTAGTAGGCTCACCAATAGAATGGTGATAAGTTCTTATTACATTTTGTGCAATGTCAATGAGTATTTGACCATACTGTGTGATATTTATTTTCTTATATTCAAAGCCAAATGCTTCAAAACACCACAACTGTTTAACTACCACTGCACTGTCATGATTGCATTTTATCCTTCATTGATCATTTGGCATCTTAGTATAAGTCTTCTTGCATGATTCCAACTTGAGCATGCCCACAGGTCTGGTAATAATGCCAAAGCATCTGCTTCTGTAGATGAAGACACCAACTCTCATTTCAATGACCCTGACTGACTTTCTTTTCTAGTTTCCCAGCTGCTGAATGATTTGATAGCCTTGAGCCCCCATTTCCTGTTTAATAATAGTGAGAGCATTCTGACTCTGCTAAAAAAGCTCTTGAGTAGAAGTTTCACTGGAGACATAAATGTCACTGTGCTACCCAGGTATGCAAGAATCTTGACCTGGGCAAGAACATGCTTGCTGCTTTCACAGAGGTAACTCCTTTGGCTAGAGCAAGAATAGATGAAAGATGGAGTTCATTCCTTTATTAAATCAGATGAGTTTTAGGTAATCAAATATCTTACAAAGAAAAAAAACTCACTTTTGCATGTGCAGGATATCCTCTAGGATTAGCTCTAGATAGTACTTCTATCTATAAACATTTTGCACTATTTGAATAGTATCAACAACCAAATTTGGGCTTGTATTAGTATACTATTACTCTATTCAATATAATGACTTTCTTTTGACTTACTTTAGGGCTTTATCAAGAAGAACATTGCTATGTTCAACATTCCACTGATGGTGATGAAGGATGCTTGACTAATGATCTATGTTGATACTCTAATGGAGGATGTCTTGATCAAGTAGTGATCTCAGATTAAGACAAAGATATAGGATTCCCTTAATTTATTTATGAACTAACAGTCCCTCACTGTTATAGATTGCAGCTAGCATCTCAAATATACATCATGTATCTGACCTTGCAAAGTATCTTGTAGAGTGTGACTTTGTTGATGTCACATTGATACAATGGAAATGGCTTACATTTCTAGTAAATGATATGCATCCCACTTACCCATTGCTAGTGTTTTTCAGCAACAAAACTACATACTTTTCAGCATCATGGTAAATGAATCCCTAGTCAAGAAAGTTGCCAGGTCAAATACTCAAGAGAAAACTAATTCCCTTACTAGCAATGACAATGACAATGATGAGTCTGCTAAAAATGGGACCTGAACTTGATCTAGCCACCAGTTCTAGAAGGATAAGATGCATGAAGCAATCTATAATGAGCCCAGCTTGAAACTTTGAAAGTAAGTTTGGGAGAAGTAAGTCCATGTAGCAATCATGATGTTTTTTTTGTGACTAACTGTTTGTCAGCATCTTTACTGACTTGCTTTAGTCAGACCTTGAATAGTTCTCAGCTGAGAATAGGTTGGCATTTTTATATTCATCAAATGGGAGAAGCATTCCTAAGTGGCAGATGTTACGATTTACTTTTATCCTTAACCATTGACTATGTTCTAATACTTACACCTTGACTCTGGGTTCGAGTCCCAGCAAGTGCCCTTGCATTTTACTTGTATATCTAACAGAACCTTTTCCACTTCCACTCTTCTTTTCCAGAAGGTTCCGTTGCCATTCTGCTTATCCTGCACTATTTTTAGTTCTTTGCTCAGTCAGCGATTTAGTCAATGTTCTCATGTCTGCCCTAAATCACTTCATACCAGTATATATACTTGTCGCTTGTACATTAGTCACCATCTTGTTCTTTTCTTTGGAATACTACCATCTCCTCTGGAACCTCCTGGTCAAAGTCCGGGAACTCTTGTCATCATTTGAGATAACCTCAATGATTCCCCTTCATCACTAGTATCCTTGGGTGTCCTTGCCATCCATAGTCTTCATCCTTCGTCAGCCTCAAGACCTCCTACTCAAGTCACTCATCTTTGACAGAAAGGACTACATTCAAGTCTACCTGGTTAGAACATAACAAAAGAACAAGATTATCACTAGAGGCTATCTTTGGTATAGTCCTCCACCTTCACCACATCGTTCTTACCTAGCAGTTGGCATTCCCCGCCGACTAACCCCTCGTCCAACTCTAAGATATCTACCAAGGAGGAAGAAACCCTTGACCCTGACGTCTCAGTTCCTACCCAAGAGGAACAAACTACTTCGTTAGAACTAGCACACCAGCTCTCAGCATTCCTAGTCATCCCACATCTGTTACGAAACCTATTTTCTCCTCATTTTTCCGCATTTTTCCAAGTGCTCATTCGCTCTAACACACTCACTCGCACCATGGAACCACAAGCAGTCACGCAAGTCACGCTTACGTAATGTCACAGTCACGTCCCTTATTAGGATGCAGTGCCTCTTCGTGAGTGCCTCCCTAATTAGGACATGTATCTCAAGATCTGCCACATCATGATGTGTCACGCATCATTGTACACCACAGCCTCAAGGCTATGCTTCCATTCTGCCACACGCCTCATGCATCATGACTCACAACCCTAGACCCTTATCTAGGCTATGCTCATATATATGGTAACTACCAATAGCATTATGCCCTCTTATCTCTAGAGGTTAGGTTAATCTAGATAAGACCACAATATGTACATACAATAGAAATGTATATAAGGAGGGCTCAAGCCTGGGAAACCCCCAGTCTTGTTCTCTTTCCTTTACCACCATTTTCTCGGTGTTAGAGGCAGAGTTATTCTTACCGTGACTCGAATACCTTTGGAAAATGTCTAGAGCTTTCACCAGCCCTAGCTCCTACCCTTCCAGTCTTCGGGTAGTCTACTCACTTGTTCTCGCAGGGTAAGTAGACCCCTTTGTTGGGTAGTCGCTTCAACATCTCCTTACTCCACCTTCACCCACTCCTGTTGCTCAACAACCTCCTCACTTCCCCATTCAACCCTTACCTTGCTGCCCTATACCCCCCAAGATGACTATGAAACCTATGGAACTCTGCATCGGCACCCCTGAAGCATACAATGGCTCGTATGAAATGGCCATACCCTGGCTAAACTTGGTACAGTTTTACCTCCATGTAAACTCTAAGGTTTATGACACCAATGACAAACAAATTACCTTTGCTCTCTCGTATATGACCAAAGGATCAGCCCTATCCTGGGCAAACATCTTTTGCCAGAAGTCAATGTCTAGCATGACTCTCACCCTTGGAATGTTTGCTGACTATGTCAAAGAATTCAAAGCAGTGTTCAAATATCAAGACACCGTAGGCAATGCCATCTCCTGGCTTGCAACCAAACACATGATTCCTAGGAAAGATGGAACCTTTTCCCCAAATCTAACAGAGTACATTGCTGAGTTTAGAAACAAAGTAGTTCAAGCTTAGACTACTGACAACGATATCCTTATTGGGTTCTTCATGGCAGGAATCCTGATGAAACTCATGACCAGAATCTATTCCATGAACAAGGTCCCTGCAACCATTGTAGACTGGTATGAGAAAGCAGTGCACTTTCAAACTCAGTACAAATGTGCCCAAGAAGTCATGAAGAGGAACCAACGACCCTCTTATCAAATGTATTTCCAGCACCAAAACAACACCACCTCGAAATCTGCCAAAGATCCCAATGCCATGGATGTGGACACTGTAAAAGTCTCAAAACTAACTCCAGAAGAAAAAAAAAATGTTGCATTGAAAAGAGACTTTGTTTCCACTGCAGAAAACTAGGCCATTCAGCCATCAATTGTCCCACATTTTCTTCACAGGGAACCTCAAGATCTGCTCTAGCAGAGAAACATACCCAACAGATGCATGACGATGAAGAAACCCCAAAGCTAGAAGAAGTAGAAGACGAAGATGATGGTTTCAGGGTCAGACACATTCAGTTTATTAAGGATTTTTGAAACAGGGACCTTGATCGATGTGAGCCATCCCTTCTGTACAATGTGTAACAGTATTCTCGATTACTGAAGCAATTCAGATTCCCGTACAAGTAATCGAACCCTCCCATACATTAAAAACTGTTGACACCCGTGCCCTCATGGATAGTGGTGCAGACATCAACTGCATAGACTGGGGCTTTGTTTGAAAACATCACCTCCCCACAGAAACCCTCAAGGAACCCCTCTGTGCCCGAAATGCAGACAACTCCATTAACAAGAAAGGAGTCATAACCAAATCATCTACCTTATTCCTTAACATAGAAGGAATCACCCATAAGATAGTGTTTCACATAATGTCTCTAGGATGAGACAACATTATTCTAGGGCTCTCTTGGCTCAAAAAAGTCAACCCAACCATCAATTGGGCTAAGAAATCTATCTCCATTGAGGAAAGCACCGACCAATCCAAGGAATTATACTCATCCCATTCCTTGGATCTATCCTGACACGACTCCCTCCTCCACTGAAGCCACTCTCCACTGCAATACATCCATGTAGACTCCATTACCGATGGATAACTTTTTGACTACAATGAGTGGATGGATGAATCCAATTACTTGAAAAGTGCTTATGAAAACCAAGTAGGCTATGATATTGTTTGACAACAATCTACCTTCCCTTATGGATCCAAAACCCTGGGGTATCTCCTCCATTGCAGAACCTGTTTTATTTCCTCTTCCTCTGTTGTTGTCCGACACTTGACACAAGCAACAGAACTAGCTATCACACAAGAACCTTCTAAGCCAAAGGTGACCCTCCCCACAGAATACTCAGAGTTCTCCAAAGTCTTTTCCAAAGAATCTGCTGAACACATACCACCCTCCCGACCCTATGATCATGAAATAAATATGAAAGAGTCCTTTATCCTGAAGATCGGGAAACTATACCCACTATCCCCTGAAGAACGAAAAGCCATGGACGAATTTATTGATGAACACCTAGCCTTAGGAAAAATCCATCCTTCAAACTCCCCACAAGCCTCCCCATTCTTCTTTGTCAAAAAGAAAGATGGCAAACTCTGACCTTGCCAAGATTACAGGTACCTAAATGAACATACAATTTGGGATGGGTATTCTCTTCCCCTTGTTGGTGACCTTTTAGATAAGTTAAGGGAAGCTAACATTTTTATCAAATTTGATGTTCATTGGGGATACAACAACGTCCAAATTAAGGATGGCCATTAATGGAAGGCCACTTTCATCACTCATTGAGGACTTTTTGAATCAACTGTCATGTTCTTTGGGCTGATGAACTCTCTGGCAACCTTCCAACAGTTCATGAATGACTCTTTCTATGATGTGATAGTGGAAGGATGGCTAGTGGTTTACATGGACGATCTTCTCATCTTCTCGCCAGATGACACCATTCATCAAGAACATACCAAACAAGTTCTTCAAAGAATGAAAGAACTCAATCTCTACCTCTGCCTCGAAAAATGCAACTTCAATGCCATGGAAGTTGACTATCTCGGCACGATTGTATCACCAGGAAAGATCTCTATGGACTCTGTCAAGCTCAATGGAATTGCCAAGTGGCCTATTCCTACCAAAGTCAAAGATGTTCAATCGTTCCTAGGCTTTGCCAACTTTTACTGCAGATTTATTTCACACTACTCTCAAATCGCCTGACCCCTGATCGACCTCACCAAGAAATCTTCCCCTTGGACATGGTCTCCCTCCTACCAAGAAGTGTTTGAAATGCTCAAATCCCTTTTTCTTGCCAAACCTGTTTTAGTCATGCCTGATCTGACTAAACCTTTTGCCATTGCTACAGATGCCTCCAAATTTGCATCTGGAGAAATACTTTTATAGACTGATGAAAATGGGAAATGGCATCCCTGTTCTTATCTATCCCAATTGTTTGGACCAGCTGAATGAAATTATGACATTTACAACTGAGAACTTCTCACAATCCTCTATGCTCTCAAAGCATGGCAGCATTATCTTTTAGGTTCCCAATTCCCTACTCAGGTCTTTACAGACCACAAAAACCTTACCTATTTCCGTTCTGCTCAAACACTTAACTGCCGCCAAAGCCACTGGCTCTTAGATCTCACAGACTTTAATCTTAAGCTCATCCATGTACCTGGCTGAACTCTCACCAGCCCTGATGCTCTCTCTTGCTGCCCTGACCTCCTCCCTCCTTCTAACTTAGACAATGAAGGAGTTACTCTTCTTCCCCCCTCCCTATTTGTCAATGCCATTGATATTACCCTCACAGAGCATATCACTTCCCATTTCGCCATCGACCCCCTCATCCTCCAACGTCTCCAAGCCCTGAATGAAGACATTCCCTCAGCCTTTAAATCACACCTCACTAATTGGAAGATGCTTAATGGCATGCTTACATATAAAGACCACATCTATGTCCCTCCCACTGGCACCCTCCATCATGATATTCTCCACTATTGCCATGATCACGAGACTATCGGCCACCCTGGCTATCTTAAAACCTGACAACTTGTTGCTGCTGAATTTTGGTGGCCCGGTCTTGCTTCCTATTTCTGAAAATATGTTGAAGGCTGTGCTATTTGTCAGCAGCACAAGGCAAACACTCACCCAACCACCCCTCCCCTTATCCCCATTCTGAAGCAACTACCCAACCAAGGGATCACTCACTATTGCGAGACCAAGTGAATGACTGCCCAAAGGCTGGAAGGATAGGAGCTTTGCCTGTGAGAGGACTTATAAGCAGATTTCCAGAGATATCCGAGAAGTGGATAGGGAATGAGGATAGCTCTGCCCTCAACACCAGTGGATTTGGTAGAAAGGAAGAAGAGATCAAGACTGGGGATTTTCCCAGGCTCAAGCCCTCCTTATATACATTCTGTATTGTATGTACATGTTGTGGCTAGATCTAGATTAACCTAACCTCTAGAGATAAGAGAGCATAATGCTATTGGTACTTTCCATATGTGTGAGCATAGCCTAGATAAGGGTCTAGGGTTGTGAGTCATGATGCATAGCCATGAAATGGAAGAGAAGCATGTGATGCATGAGGCATGTGGCAGAATGGAAGACATAGCCTTGAGGCTGTGGCGTAACATGAGGCATGACACGTCATGATGTGGCAGATCTTGAGATGCATGTCCAAATTAGGGAGGTACTCACAAAGAGGTGCTGCATCCTAATAAGGAATGTGACATTACATTATGTAAGCATGACTTCATTACTGCTTGAGGTTTCTATGGCTAAGTCCCTTGTGCATTGTGTGAGTGAGCATATGGCGTGAATGAGCCAATGAAAAAATGTGGAAAAATGTGGAGAAAATAGGTTTTGTAACACGTCCCCTCTCTAAAGTTTGTTGCCCTGACAAACCCTAAAGATTGACGTTGAGTCTGTCAAAGGGTAATCGAGAGTCTGTGATTTTTGGTATAGGTTTACCACAGTGGAGGAATAAATCATAGAACTTGGCCTCTGTAAAATTGATTTTGCAAGGTGTACTAGGGTGTGCCCAGTGGAAATCCCATATTGCATCTTTGGCATGTGATAGATTGGATGTGGGTTCCCAAGTGCGGTCCTCATCAGAGTAACCATGCCAATGGACTAGATATTCCAAATGATTGCATTTGAAGTGAAAGTCTGTGATGTACTCAACTTTATATTTGGATTCTCTCTCATCTATCATGAGAACATGGCCCGGTCTGGTTGCTCTTTGCAATGGTAACCATTCCTTGTAAGGTTTGAGTTGTGAGACATTGACGACAGGGTGAATCTTCATGGATTTGGGTAGTTGAAGTTTGTATGCGTTAGAGCCAATGAGTTCAGTGATTTCATATGGTTTGAGTCATTTTTCAGTGAGCTTTTTGGAAGCGTGGGTAAGTTTAAGATTCTCTGTAGAGAGCCAAACTTTGTCACCAATGGAGTAAGAAGGAGCGGTAGAATGATGTTTGTCTGCTTGTTTCTTCATATTTGTTTTAGCCTTTTCAAGAGCAGTTAAGGTCTTGTTAAGGGTTTTCTCCATGTGTGTAGTGAGTTCATCTGCTGCTGGTGCTTTTGTAGCTCTTTGTTCAAAGCCCATTTTTGGCTGATAAGAACACATAACTTCAAATGGTGATTTATGTGTGGCTGACTGTCACTTTGTGTTGTAAGAGAATTGAGCGATTGATAGCCAGTCTATCCATTAATCCTGTTGTTCTGAAGTGAATAAATGGAGGTATTGTTGTAAATCCTGATTCATCCGTTCTGTTTGCACATCCATTTGTGGATGATATATGGTGGAAATGCGAGGTTTGATCCCTAGATGTTTGTATAAGTCTTTCATGACTTGTGACACAAATTGGGGTCCTCTGTTGGATATAATGGAATGGGGAATGCCATGGAGTTTCCATACGTGGTTCAGGTAGAGACGTGCAGTATCGATTGTAGATATGGATTTGTTGCAAGGAATGAATTTGACTTCTTTCGAGAAGTGATCAACGACAACAAGGATGGAGTCAAATCCATGGAAAAGGGGTAAATCTGTGGTAAAGTCCATGGATATGTCTTGCCATGGTCCTTGAGGTGTTTCCAAGGGTTGGAGTTTCCCTGGTGTCTGTTGATTGGTTCCTTTATGTCTTGCGCATTTATCACATTGTGATATATATTCTTGCATGTATGTGGTCATGCCTGGCCAGGTGTAACTTCACTGTAGCAGCTCTGTGGTGTGTGCGATGCCTGGATGTCCAGCAATGGGAGTGTCATGATGGAGTTGAATAATCTTGGCCCTGAGTTCTTTGTCTTCCGGCACTTCTATTTGTCCTCTAATGTTCTTCATTATTTCCTTGTGTTTTTCTTTTATTTTGTTTTTGATGTTTTCTTCTTCTGTTTCTACAATGACTGTTGTTTTTCCAATGGTTTCTGGTCTGATGACAAGAGTTTGCTTGTTATCTTCTTCAACTCCAATCGCATGATCTTCTCTTCATGATAAGGCATCTGGCTTGCCCATTGATGTTCCTGGTTTGTGTAACCATTTGAAATGGAAGCAGGAAGATATTGTGCCCATTGTGCTTGGTGATGGTTGAGATCCTATCGTTTCATGAACCATTGTAGGTTGGCGTGATCATTCCAGATTTCAAATTCTTCTTTAGTACCTTCAAGGTAGTGGTGCCATTGTTTGAGGCTTCTGATGATGCTGAGCATTTTCTTGTCTGCAATTGGATAGTTCCTTTCTTCTGGTGTCATTGCATGCAAGGAGAATGCGATGGGATGCCATTGTCCTTCCTTTTCGATGGATAATACGGCTCCTGTAGCGAAATCTGATGCATCCATTTCAAGTCTGAAATGTTTGTCGTTATCAGGGAATGCGAGAATGGGTGTGGATGTGAATAGGAGTTTGAGTGTGTCGAAGGCTTCTTGTTCCGGTCTATTCCAATGAAAGGGTATGTCTTTCTTGGTGAGATTGTGGAGGGGACGTGCTACTTTGGCGTAGTCTTGCATAAATCTTCTGTAGAAGTTGGCTAAGCCTAGAAAACTTCTAACCTTCTTGACTGTAGTTGGGGTTGGCCATTCAAGTATTGCCTTGGCTTCATCTTCTTCCATCCTAATCCATTCAGGGGTAATGATCATTCTGAGGAACTCTACTTCCTTGGTGTGGAATGTGCATTTCTCTGGTTTGACAAAGAGATCATGTTCTTCAAGATGTTTGAGAACTTCGAGTACAATTTTGTTGTGTTCTTCTTGGTTATCTGTCTTGGTAAAGATCATGATGTCATTGATATAGATGACAATAACTTCTTCCATGTCTGAGAAGATGTCGTTCATCATGGTTTGGAATGTGGCCAGGGAGTTTGTGAGTCCAAAGTACATCACAAGGGGTTCAAATGATCCTTGGTGACATATGAATGTGGCCTTCCATTCATCTCCTTTCTTGATTTTAATGTTGTTGTATCCCCATCATAAGTCCATTTTCATGAAGAGCTTGGATTCTTTGAGTTTATCGACGAGTTGGGAGATTAAGGGAAGTGGATAATTGTTTTTGACTGTGTGCTCATTGAGATATCTATAATCCTGGACCATCCACTTTTGTCCATCTTTCTTTGGCACAAAGAATATTGGCGATGTTTGTGGAGATTTTGAAGGTTGGATATAACCTTTTCTGAGTTGGTCATCTATGAAGTCTGAAACTTCCTTTTGCTCGACTTCTGAAAGAGGAATGAGGTGTCCTTTCTTTGGCTTGAATGTGTCCTTTAGATCTATGCCATGATCTCATGGTTTTCTAATCAGCATGCATTCTGATTCCTTCTTTGAAAATACCTTGAGGTACTTATGGAATTCTTTTGGCACTAAGTCTTCAGGTTTAAGCTCGACTTTCTTTGGCTTTTCCTTTTCTTTGACCTCTTTCTTGAGTTCATAAATGTATCGTGCTCCGTTTTGTTCTTCGGTTTCGATCCTCCTAATTAAAGGGGTTCTTCCGCTGAGTGTTCAGCACATATGTGGACATCAAGTCATTTTGATAGTTCCCTTTGTCCAATCGACTTTCGGATTATGGTGTTTGAGCCACGTATAGCCCAGAATGAGCTCATTCTTTCCAAGGTTAGTGACTTCTGTGATGATTTTCTCGTGATGTCCTCGGAATTTGAGTATGAGTTCAGCAATGTGTGTGATAGAACTGGCGGAGTTGGTACTTCTGTCGACATTGTGTATGGGTAATGGATATCAAATTGGTTTGAGTGGAATTTTCTTCTGCTCTGCCCATCTTTGGTCTATGAATATGGCATTGGCTCCACTGTCTAGCAAAGCTCTTACTGTCATAGCTTTCTTCTTGTGTCACAAAGATGTGATCTTGATTGAGAGAATGATATCTCTTTGATTGTGATCTGTTAGATCCATATCTGGGTGTTCGGTTTTGTTAACAGAATGAAGCACAGATGTGAAGCCCCTGCCAAGCTCTGTATCAACCAGAGACCCCGTTGGCTATGCTGCTAACATTTCTTGGTTTTGTGATTTTGATGGAATAGGTTCTGCACACTGAGTTCCCAGATTATTCATTGTACTCGACCTTTTCCATTTTCTTCTGATTCTTTTAGATCAAAGAAAAATGCTTTGGCTTCTTTGTAGTCCATGCCTCGAATTGATCATGGCGTGTGTGCTTCTTCGACTTCATCCGTGGTTTGGATGTTTTGTTTCCTTTTGCTGCATTTGACACTGTGTTTTCCTTTAACCCAGTGACATTCGCTGCATTGGTTTTGCTTTGGCTTTTTGCATTCTTTCAGGTAGTGACCGTCTTCGTCACAATTGTAACAATGCAGTTTCTTCTGTTCGCTGTTTCCTTTTTAAAACGTGTTGACTTGTCTTGTACTTCCTGGATGTGCAAATAGTCTGTAAGCTTCTCAGGATTTTCCTATATTCCTGATAGCTGTCATGGTTTGTTCAACACTCTCGGTACGCAGTCTGAATTGGAATAGATCCTTGATGATATCTGGAGCTGTGTTTCGTTCAAGTAGCATAACTCCATGTGATGGTGCTATTTTGGCTTGATAGTATAGCATGCGCCATTTTGCTAGGTAGGTGTCCACTGATAGGCTTCCTTGTTTAAGGTTTGTGATTTCTTTCGTTGCCCAATCTTTTTAAAGTTAGGGTCGAAATAATCCTTCAATTTCCTCTTTGAGAGCTTCCCAATCTGTGAGGGAAGATGTTCCTTCTACTAGCTTGTCTAGCTCGGTTTCTGCGAAGTAAGATCCTTTGACTCCTTTATGTTTGGATAGAACAGCATATGCTTTTGTCTTTCCATTTGGTCTTGGATTGCCTTCTTTGTCTTTTGTCATGAACTGCTTTGGATTGCAGTCTATCCATGCTTTGAGTTTGATCCACGATTCTTCAAATCTGGATTTTGCTCCATCATAATTTCCTAGATCTGCGAATACTTCGATCTTTGAAGATCTGGTTCCAGAGTTATTGTTTCCTGATCCGTATTGGTTTGACCATCCTTCTCCAATGATGCCCATGAGTTCTCAGGTTCTTTGATCAGCTTCTTGTGCTCACTCTCCAGCATTTTGTAGCTGTTTGTTTGCTCTTTCGAGTGCTTCGCCAAGAGTATTTATTTGTTCTTTAAGCTGATTGATTCTTTCTCCTGATTGAACAACTATGGCATTGAGATTGTTGATTGTAGTGATCATCTCATTCCATTGTTCTTGTGAGATGTTTGCCATATTGAACTAGTCTTCTTGTGGGATTCTTTGAATAGAGGTTATTCCTTCCCAATCTAGTACTGCCCGAATATAGGTGGTTTCAAGTTCTGAAGGATTTGGTAATCCTTGCTTGCATGGAAAATGTAATGACCTTGGTGGCCTAATGTATAGGTTTTTTGTTTGTTTATGAGGTATCCTTGATTCTCTGAATTTCCATAGGAGTTGTTTGAATAGAACCTTGATCATATACCTGAATCGGTACTTGACCACTCTTTCAAGGGGTTCCCGACTATTGTGTGTTCTTCGTTAGGGGGGTACTCACGAAGAGACTCCTCTTTCTAAGCTTCTGGCCACACATTGTTCGTGGGTGCTTGATCCCAAGCTGATGGTTCTTCTTTGTATTGATATGTCTGTGTTGTGACCTTTGTAGGTGACACTATTCCTATTTAAAAACTGTTTATCCTCCAGTTATAGATGATATTGAGGAAAAGTGGATGGTGTGTGTGTGCCATTTGAATGAGATAGTAAATCCCTGCATAGAATGCAATGAATATTGCCTCAGTTAGGCTGATTGAGATGTTCATCTGCAGATCTTGTGTGAGGGTATAGAGGTGGCAGTGGTGGAGTTGGATTGCTCCTAGGTAAGCGAGCGAGTGACTCATTTGATGTGACTGCAGTAGTGTCTGAGTCTGACTCTGTCTCAACAATGATTGCCTGTCTCCTTTGTAAGTTTCTGAATGCAGGTTGTCTACATACTGCTCTGGGGTTTGCCGCTATGACTAACACTCTGCATATATCTGTTTTAAGAACAAGTGAAGTGTGTAGGCTTCCTAAGTATGGCTCTAGGCCTAAGATGACCCAAGCGAGTGGGAACAGTAGGTAGGGGAGGAGTGAAATCTTGTGTCCAAAAGCGAGTTGGGTTAAGAATGCAAGGAGGGGGATGAATGTATGAAGTGGGAGTTCTCTCACATATTCTCTGTATCACCTCAATCCTGGCTCTCACGTCAGATACTCTATCCTGAAGCTGCTCTCATTCCTCTCAGAGCTGCTCTTGCCTACGACCCAAGTTAATTCCTTCTTGGATAAGGTCGCATACCTCCCTGCTAAATGCCACTGCATGACAAATTTGAGATATACTACCTGCAATGATAGTGTTGTGGGGAGTGATGTAATGATTGGCACCATTGTTTTGGTGCTCACAAATGTATGCCCAGTTGACAAGTTGGGCTAATGGTGTCAGTGATCTGATGATAGATGCTGGCCTGTAGATAGGACTCAGCTTTCTTTGCTGCGGTTGATATGGGTCTTCTTTGACTCCTGGTACTCCAAGGGCTTTGTTGGCCTCTTGAGACTCTTGCTTGATTGAAAGGCTACCCCTGTAGTCATAACCTTCGAAAATTATAGGTAAAAGCTTGTCAGCTTCTTCGATCTTCACAGGCCTTGATCCTGTGGATGGCTGTGTAAGTACCCCTTTTTCTTCCTTATGGAAGGACTCTTGGTCTGATTTGTATGACGCTAAAGACAACACTAGAGAGATTAGCATTGGATGTGTATGACCCACACAAGTACAGTGACCTCGGAAACTGTTGCAATGTTTGGCTGTTTTGAAGTATCTGCTCTGTAGTGTTCAAGGGTGTGGGAACATCGCTTAGTTATAGTGACACGAAATAAAGCATATACTCTTGGCTACATGTAAATATATTTTTTATGTAATTTGGCTCAGTGGTTCCTGAGATATATCTATTTTAAAATGGTGACCTCAT